>VYZU01027032.1:0-29606 GCA_013401355.1 Ceyx cyanopectus | reverse complement strand
TCATGTGAGGGAGCCCAGCACTCGAACCTGTGTGTTACCCACTGAGCTAATCCCTGTCCTCAGATGAGGAGAGTCCTTGAGGTCCTTGTGCACAGACACCTAAGCGAGGAGTTCCCAATAATTATTGTCAGGAGGTGCTTAGAAACTTCTTACCCTGCTGTGGAGTTGCAGGTTAACTGCTGGCCTAGACACAACCCCTTAGGTCTTGAATACTGAGTTCAAGTTAAGCGTGGTTGGGTGGCAGCAGAACACCATTATCTGTGTTAGAATTGAATCAGGGTGTCCTGAAGAGCTCTGTGCCATACCTCTGGTAACGATGGCACCCCACTGGCTGTGCTGCCTCTCTCACCGTGCTGGGCTGTTCAGCATTTACTCAGGAGGTGAAATGTTCCCAAAGTTGCCCCTTGGGGGTTGGGATCCTTCCAGCTGGGAGCCACACTGAGCGTGTGCGGGCTGTGTTGCAGCAGGCACGTCTTGCAGATGGAAATGGATTCCCAGACTGGCCTATCTTTAAGATCTGGGCACTCGGGGGCATTTTTTTCTTGGCTCTTGGTTTACTCTGTTTTGAGTCTTACCAGTCATTTTCTTCTTCAAAGTAAACATATGGAAATGATTTGAGATCTGCTGCTCAAAGCAAACCCATTCCGCACTGGGGACCATTGCACACAACCCTCTGCCCGGCTGATGTGCAGCAAGACCAGAGCAGCTTCCATGCACCATCTGCCTGGGTCCAGGGTGGCTTTTAGCCCGAATCACAGCTCCCAGTGGGGTTACAGCAGGAAGCTCAAGTGCTGTCTTTCAGACTGTATGTTTTTGGGTCACATCAACGCCTGGCTTTGTTCCTTTATCACCTTTCATGTGGCAAAATTACAGGCGTTGGTACCAGATTTAGTTCTGCTGCAGCTCAGCCAGAGGCTCAGGCTACTTGACAAGTGCTGTGTGTTGCTGGGCACTGTGTGGCAAGTTCCCTTCTTCTCTCCTTGTGTGCAGGTACAGCACAGTGTGACACTGAAAGCTCTCAAGTTCACACAGTCAGCTCCAGAGTTTGGCCTGGAACGCAGAAGCCCTCAAATAATCTATCATTAAACAGGAATCAGGGGCATTTATTGGCTCCTAGTCTTTGGATCTTCCATGAATCACACTGTATAGCCCCACTATAGCAGCAGATGTTTATTTTCTTTGCTAGTTAAATAGAATACAAGAAGATGTGCCCAAAGGATGCAGCAGGAGCTCTGCTGTGAGCTCACACCTCTTAGTTCCACTGACTTTCTGATTGCTGTGGACTTCAGGGACATTGAGGTGGATGGTGGCTTCTGTTGGTAGAAGAAACTTTTCTCTACCACCAAAGCTGCTTCATTCCTCCACCCCAAGGCAGTGCACACATAACAGTCACCTAGTCAAAAGTGTTTTGTGTCAGGCTGTGCCTCTCTGGACCCTGCTTGTGCAGCAAGGGTGATAGATTTGCATGATTGAACATGTAAAACTGCTTGTGTGGGACAACCATGGGCTGCTTCCACCTGACACTCAGTTCATTCACTTTCAGTCCCAGTGGCTTGTTTGAGGTGTTGGTACCTCAAGGACAGAACATGGTACTGGGCTGGGGTGGTACCTTTAGTATATATATTTATATGTATATATATATACTAATATATAATATAGTATGTATAGCATAATAATATATATATTTTTAGTACTCGGTATACAGATATATTTTTTTTCCTGACCTAGTCACCTATGATTTTTACTTTATTTTTTTTTCATTTTCCTTTCAGGTGGATCCAACAACAACTCAGCTCCAGGCAGCTCTTCACACCCCTTTCACCCCTCTCCCCACATCATCCCTGCTGTCCCTTGATCTTCTTCTCCCCACTTAACCAGCTGTGCTCTCAACTCCTTGCTTGGGGAGCTCTGTGATGCTTTATGCCCTGAGCCAGTATTTCTGTGGGGTTTGTGTGGTGGAAAGCAGAATATAAAGCCTTGACTTCTTTCCTCCCCAGGGACCATTCTTAGCTTCTATTACTGATCAACACGTTGATAAGTAGCAGCCTAAAAATTAGAGTAATGAATTCAGTCCCCGTAAGAACTTCTGGGAAGCTTTGTTAAAAAGCAAACAAATTATCTTCCCACTTGGGATATTTCAGATGCTTTTTACAGGGCAGTTTATGGGTCTTTTATGAGACCAGGAATATGTATCCTACATGACTTAATGCAGAATGGAGATGAGCCAAATGCCCAGGAATGATGAGAGGGGGCATTATCTCTCGGATGATGAAGGAATTGGGATGCTTTTGAAGAGGGCTGCTGGTTTTCATCATTAAAATAGTGCTTTTTCTGAGGCTGGAGTGGCTAAATACATAAACCTAACAGCAGAAGACTTCACAAAAATGGGTGAACATACTGGTCCAGGTTCTCCAAGACAGTTGGGGAGCCAACTCCTCTTAACTTGCAGGGACTCAAATATCTCTGGACACTTTCATCCAGGATCAGCCTAGAAATGCCACGCTTCAGGCAGTGTTTCTTGGTTGAAAAATGAGAGCAATCAGGCTGTTAAAATCCAGTAAGTCCTAAATGCAGCTTTCTGCAAGTCCATGCTGGGACACAGGATGATTCACAGCCTCTGCCTGGGGATTCATCTCGTCTCATCCATGCTCAGGCTCTTCCCAGTGTTTACCAGTCTCGAAAAGCCAATGTCCCACCACTAAGGCTGTGTGATGGTTACCAGCACTGCAATCACAACCATCTAACCCATAGTGTTTGCTTGGGGTTTGAACCAGGACTGACTAGACTGCTCTGAAAATGAATGTGATGGTGCTTTAGGACAGACTCTGCCACAGGGGGGAGATGGAACTGAGTTAGAAAAACCATGGATCCCAGGCTGGTTTGGGTTGGAAGTGACCTTCAAAGGTCACCTTGTCCAACTGCAGGGAGCAGGGACATCTGCACCTAGAGCAGGTTGCTCAGAGCCCTGGCCAACCTCCCCTGGGATGGTGCCAGGGATGGGGCAGCCACCACCTCTCTGGGCAACCTGGGACCACCCTCGGTGTAAAAACCATCTTCTTGCTACCTGGTGTGGATGATTCTACAAAGTTCTTCTTAAAGATAACCAGAATGAGGCAGCACAGCTCTCTGCCTCCTCCCTGTTGGTGAGACCTTACTGATGGTGTCACACTGCTGCAGGATGGCTCCTGCCCTCCCATCTGCTGGCAGACCAGGCAGGTCTCCTCTGCTCTTCAGCAGCCACAGCCTCAGGCCACAGACTGCTCCATGAGAAAACTCCCAACCCATAAAATCGTTTTGAAATGAAAGTTGTGGGAACGGTGCTGACGGTAACACAAGTTTAGTTACTTGGGAATGTTTATTGTTTAATTAGACAGTTAAACCCAAGGTCTGACTGTAATTCAGAGCAGACCAAATGGAACAGGGCTTTGCTTTTAATCCCTCTTACGTCCTTTAGCAGTGTAAGAATGAACACATGAATATGTAGGAGCATATGCTTATGAGGAGCATGATTTCACTTGCAAATGTACACCAGTGCTGACTCACGGTGAAGGAGCTGCACAGTTAACAGGAGGGAGCTCAGGTTGGCACCACAGGGCTTCTCTGGAAACCTGCTCAGTCCTCTTCAGTCCAGGCCAGCCTCACCACCAAGCTCCCCAGCTCAGGGATTGCACCAAGAGCTCACACGTAGGACAGGATTCTTGTTTTCTTCCTACAGAGAATGTTACAGAACAGGTTTTACGTACGGGGCTGATCTTTGTTCCAGATGGGATCTATCCCAAAGCAGCACCCGGACTTGCCCAAACAAGGAGGGAGCTGTGACAACAGCAGGCAGCTTCCAAAAGGGGTGTGTGTGTGTGGGAGGGATAAAAAGCAAAACCCTCAGAGTTTCGGGGGGAATTCACACAACTCTCTTTTCATGCTCTGAAACTTCTAGTTTTCAGTTACAGAGATATTTTGTCACCAGGTAAGCAGGTAGAATTGATATTTGCTAATATGTTCTCTGGCAGTATTTTAGGGATGTTAATGATTCCTTGTAACTTGTATTCTGGGTAAAAGCCCCAGCTTTTGGCTCAGTGTCAGCAAATCCTGGACCCTGGCTTCTAATGAGCCTGTAACACAGAGAAGCTCTCAAGCATTTCATGAAACCAGGGGCTAACTTTGGCCTGTGGTAAATACAGATCCAAGATCTCCATGTGAGCTGTTCTCAGAGAAACAAAGGGATAACTAGTCAAGAACGAGTGCCAGGGCAGACAGTTCCCTGCAAAATCGGCTGTCTTCTCATCTCAAAATACACCGGCCCCACTGTAGTTACTGGCATCATTCTGGGTCTATGTCCCGAGGGAATTGAGGCGCTGAAACGCTCTCAATTACCAGTTGTAACATCGGGTTGTAAAGCAGAGGGATGTCCCGTTACGGGGCGAGCAGCAGACACCGGGTTCAGGGTTCAGTTCTGACCCCAGCCCTGCAGCGGGGAAAGCACCAAGCGAAGGGAGTCCGGGCACTACCGACACGTTAAACGACACTTGGGACAGATTTGATTGCCATTTTGAAGTGTCCGAGCAGCCCCCTCGGCAGGTTCCAGGCCGAGGTTGCCCCGCCCGGTAGCTCCGAGCTCCCGTCACCGTCAGCGCGGTAAACCCGCAGCGCTCCGGGCAAGGCCTACTCAGCGGAAAGGCAGCGCCCGCTTCCCCGAGCCGTTCCCCGAGCTGCCGGACCCGACTGGTTCCCCTCCGCCCGGGGAGCGAAGCCGCCGAACCCGCCTCCCCGGCCCGCGGAGACGCAGCGGCCGCGGCCCCGGCCCGCCGCGGAGCGCGCTCCCCTCAGCGCCTCTGCCGCCCGCGCCCCACGCGCCTTAAAGCGGCGAGCTGACTCACCCGCTCTTTTCCCCTCGCTACGATCGGCCCCTGAAGCGGCGGCGCCTGGCGTTGCCCCTTTAAGGTTACCGCGGCGACCGGGCTGGGTGAGAGCGAGGCGCATTGACGTCACGACGGGCGCTGATTGGTCAGCGCAGTTGGTTTCCGGTGGGAGCTGCCGCCGCTGTCTCTCCTGCTGCTGCTGCTGTCGCCGAGGCCGCGGCCGGTCCGGGACGGGCGGGGGGCGGTGAGGGCCCGGCGGAGCCGCCCGCGGCAGGTGAGCGGCGGTGCCGAGCCCAGCCCGGCGGAGCAACCCCCGAGGGGATGGCGACAGCGGGGCGGGGAGGCGAGGCCGGGCGGGAAGGGCGCGGAGCGGGAGGCCTGAGGCCTTGGGGGCGGGGGCCGGCCCCGCTGAGGGGAGCGGCCCGGAGCCGGCAGCTCCCGGGTCCGCTGGAGGGGGGGCGGGCAGAATCCCCGTTCCTGCCTTGGCTGGAGGCTCTTTGTCCGAGGGACCCCCCCGAGGGGCTTGGGCCGCGCCGGGCGTCGCCTGCAGGCGCTGGGCACGGAGGCGTCCGGAGCTAGAACCATCCCCCGGCCCCACATCGGGCTTGGCGGGGGGGGTGTTCCCGCTCCGGCAACGTCCAGTCATTTCTTTCGCCTTGGGGCTGCCCCTCCGCCCATCTGGGCCGCGGTGGAGGCGCCTCCGGGGAGCGGCGACCAGCCCCGGCGCTGCGGTGAGGGGCGGGCTGGGCCTGGCAAGGCAGCCCTGGGGCGGTGGAGCCGGGCCTGGGCGGTCTGCGACAGGCGGGGTGCAGCCGTGGTTTAAGGGGCTCGGGAAAACTGCGGGTTTGCAGCACGCAGGGAAAAAAAAAAATAGGAAGCCACTGGAGAACTTTAAAGCACCTTTTCAGTCCATGTGATGTCAGGACTTGGTGTTTATGCAACACATAATACGTCTGGCCGTGCATACTTAAGCAGGGATTAAGTGAGATGAGAACAAAACCTGTTTGAAGTGTTAGCAGGTTCTGATTAACTAGTCCTCCCCTAATCTCCGAGTGTAATTCACAGGGGTGCAGTGTTGTCTCTGTGCCCTCTCTTAAGCTGCTGCCTCTGTAAGATAAAACTCATCATATCACTGCACCACTTGGCTTTTCAGTGACTTGTCAGTTCTCAGAGTTATTTTGTCTGAGTCCACGTTTTTCCCTTTCAAAAGCTGATCCTGGGATCAACGTATCTTGCTGCGTGTTCATCAGCTGTTGCCCCTGTCCCAGGTAATTTTCTTTCTATTCTATCAAAAATGCCTTGAGAAATTACTTTCTATTTCTTTAACTGTCTCAGTGTTTATGAAAAAAAAAGACATGTCATTTTATCTATATTTTTAAATTAAAAAAAGATAAAAGCAAACTATTTTTCTAATGATTCTGTAATTTAAAAATATGTTTTTAAGTGAATCTACAACCTGAAAGGGGTGGAGGAAAAATCTGCTTAAGAACATTTTTTGGAAGTACTGCTGACTCTAATTGAAAAGTCTCTTGATAATGTAGCCTTGTAACAGATCTGTTTAAGAATGTGCTCTTGATTATTACTATTGAAGGAATGTTTTGGGGGCTGTGGTGTCTCCACAGAGATAGTTCTGAGGTAGGGACCAGTTTAAACTGGAGAGGAGCTCTGTAAGAGTCACTCCCCTCATTCCATAACTTCCGTTAGCAGCCTCCCCCTTGGCATTTGGTGAACTGGCTTTGGCTTTAACCTTAACATATTCCACTTCCTAATACTTCTCATACCAGCCTCTCAGATTCCCAGCTTCCACCCACCTGTCTCCTGGTTGTCATCCCCATGACCCTGTGCAGACCACACAGCTCTGCAGGCTCCAGCCCTGTGAAATACTGGGTTTCATCAGCACAGAGTTTAGATGGAAGCTTTCCTCACTTGGAGTGCTCACAGGGCTTGAGCTGAAGCTTTCCCAGCTCCATCAAACTCATTTCTTTGTGCTGTAGAGCACCCAGATTATTTATTACTATTATTTCTTTCCAGGTGCTCAATAAGCTCCTGGCTAAACAGTGAAAGGAAAAGCTTAGTTAAGAGTCTTCCAGGTAAAGGTAGTTTTATGCTGTGATATCAGTAAGATGACAATGCAGGCAGAACTTTCTTTTAGCTAGCCCATCATGCCTGGCTTTATTGGGAGCAGTGTCTTTGTTCCCTCTGGATATTCACCCTTCTCCTTCTCTTCCAGCCATGGCAGCCTCCAGCAGCAGCAGCAGCGAGGAGGAGCGTAGCCTGAGGGAATGTGAACTCTATGTCCAAAAACACAACATCCAGCAGCTCCTGAAGGATTGCATCGTACAGCTCTGCACAGTGAGACCTGACAGGCCCATGGGATTCCTCAGAGATTACTTTGAAAGATTGGAGAAGGTAAAAAGACATGGAGGGGAGGAGAGCAGAACAACCTGCGTTGTGGTTGTCTTTGCGAATTAGAGGCTGAGCTGCAGATTTGCCTGGTGTTTGTATTGGCTGTTTGAGATTGGAACTGCTGCTTTCAGAAACCAAATCCTGTTTTCTTCTTGATGCCAGTTGATGGTGATGCAAAAGCACCTCTGTCATAAGCTGCCAAGGAGACTTACCCAGCTGGGATGCTGTAATCCCTACCTAATGCTCACTCGTCAGAGCTAAGAGATAGTGTGCAGGCTCCTGCCTGTGGCTCAGTGATAACCTTGGTTGGACTCTGCAAGAGGCTCTGTTCTGTTGAGACAAAGGGTTTGCAGTAGTGCAGGCAGGGCACAGAAAGAGTCAGGCAGCAGCAGGAGTAGCCAGGCTGAGCTGGAGTCAAAGGGAAGGATTTGCATTCCAGATCTGCAGGAGAGCAAGTCTGCTCCTGCCTTCCCTTGGGAGTTGGGTGCTGCTGTTTTGCTTTGTTCTTCCTTTTGTGTTAGTCCTCGAGGTCTCTTTGGTGGTTCTGTTGTTGCTGTTGGAAGAATTCTGGGGTCTTGGGAATGGAAAACATTGGCACCTCAGTGCTCGTGTTTGGAATGATGGTTGCATGTTCTTGTGAACTGGTGTGTGTCTTTATCTAAGCAGATAAAAAGGGAAAAAGGGAGGTTGGAGAGGGTAGTGCAGAGGAGAGGGTTGATACAATGACTGCTTAGAATGCACAGCTAGTAAATAATGTAGCTGTGACCTTGTACAGCAGTCCTTTGCAGGTGCTGCTTTCAGTACTTGTTGTATGTGGGCATTCTGTCTTGGGGATTTTTTTATTCTAATTGCTGATGTAACCAAGAAAGGAATTGCCACTAGAGATCATAAATACCTATAGTGGGAATTCTTTTAATGGACATGTTCAAGGTAGATACTAGAAAATGGCCAAATGGTGCAAACCAACCTCCTTCCTGTACAATGTATTTGAGGAACATTTCACTTATTAAATGAGCAAGAGCCCTATCATGTCTCCCTTTTTTTTTTTTTTTAACATAGTTGAGTATGTTCTTTCAGAGAGAATACCAGCAGCAAAACAGGTAATAATCAGGGCCTTAAAAATCCCTTGTCCCTGTTTCCATGCCTCCTCTTCCACTTTGGATTCCAAATTTCAAGTGTTGAGATTGATAATTTTTTTTGAGATTGATATTTTAAAAATTATCTTAAAAAAATCCCAAGTCTTGATGTACAAAACTTCCCAAGGTAAACTGTGTCACTGCCCTCAGAATAAATAGTAAACCAATCCATTTGCAGGGATATAAACAAGGAATGTTTGGATGCTTTTGTGTAGTGGGTGTAGGCTCACCATGCAGTATTTGAGGTTAAAGGAAACATAATTTGTTTTCAGCAAGACAACAAATGTAGCTCTGAGATGAATGTGTGTTCTGGAGTCAGATAAATTCTTGATGACTGGATTCTGGTGCAAATAGGCTGTCGTATGTACTCAGGCAGCCTACAAGGGAGCCGAAAATAAAACTGGTTAGATAATGCTTTTTTCCCTTTAAATTGCTCTTGCCATTTTGGTCAGGCTCTTTTGTCAGGGGTTTTGTTGGGGTAGGTTATACATCCCCACTGGTGCAGCAGGGAAACTGGAGCAATTTTCTTCCTGCCTCCTTGAATTTAGAGATTGCTGCAGTTTTCTCTGGGTAATGTCACCCCTCAGCCTGATGAGCTGGGCTGAGCTTAACCAGGGGACTTGGCACCTTCACAGCTCCAGAGTGACTGGACTGAGCTGGGAAGCACCAGTGCTGGGCACTGTCACTAACCAGCTCTACCCAGGCAAATATCTCTGGAGCAGAATCTCCTTTGACTCCCAGGAGGAATGTCTGTCAGGGCTTCAATAAAGCAGAGCAACTTTTCAGTGTGCTTTCCAAATCTGCCCCTCTGGATGAAGCTGTGGTCGAGATACAGTGGTGGTAGTTGTTGGGTTTTGGTTTTAGGGTTGAATTTTGAAGGAGCAGCATTTAAAATGTAAAGTGAGGCTGTTGTCTCTAGGTATCCTGACAAGTCATCTCTTCTCCAGTGCTCAAACACAGAGCTGATTCACTGTCATATTTTTATAATATGTTGAAGTCATTTAAACATGCTTTAAGAATTTGTCTTCAGAAACATGAAACAATGAAAATTGCTGCCTCTGGGATTGGGGAAGCTGCTGTAGGAATTCAGATGCCCTCTTCTGAGTGGGGCAAGCTGTTAGATCAATCTCATGACCACACATTGATCATAGAAATGGTTTTGGTTTATCCATTTGTGGTGCTCTTTTTATTCTGCTTCTGTGGCTGTTATGCACACTGAGCTGATGGCTTTGCAGTGCTGGGCCTGGCTCTGTGGTGGGGTTTGAGCTGTAGGAATTTAATGTAGAGCTCATGATCCCACATGAATCTTGAATATGGGATGTGGCTGTCCACTGGAGTAAGTGCAGTTTGAAATATTCTTTGTGGATGTGATGTTCATATTGGGCTGGAATGAAGAAGTGTGACTGGCATCTCATCACTGTACCTCTTCCCCACTGCCTGTCCTGGAGAAAGTTGAGGCACTTTCTGGTGTAATGACAATTACCAGGTGCCAGAGTGTGTAAAATAGAATTCTAAAATGGTCAAAATATTCAGTAGCTGAGAGAAGATAAGTATGAGTATATGAAGTCTCATCACTTTAATCTTAGTTGCAATAACTGAAATGAACTTGATGATTATTCCTTATTTGTCAGGAAAAATACAATTAGTGGTCACTGACCCTGAAATCTTTGAACTGCTTCATCAGCTGAAAGCCCAGGATCAACCCTGGGATGTAATAAACAGGCTAACTTCATTAGTAAACCTTCTAAAATCCCTGGTAATGGTTATACTGGTCAGTACAGAGCACAGGGAGTGCCTTTGTCCATTATGTGTTTAATTGGAGGAGCTTCTAAACCTGAATATATCTATTTTCTTACTCATAAACACTGGTTAAATTCTAAGGTAACTGAGAATAACAACAGCCACTCTTTCTTCAGCTCCTAGTGTGTTTTTTCTCTGCTCTGGTGGTGCAGTATGGTATGATTTAGTGTCCAAAATGATGAAAGGTATATTTTAAGATGAATATATAAAAATCAGCTGCTCTGAAAGCAGTGAGATTAGATCACATCACTGACTGTGGCACAGCATTGGATTGCAGGCTGTGACTATATGGAGACTGGTCTCATTCCTTAACATACTGGTTTTTAACACAGTCCTGTGAAATCTCAGAGCAGGCAGAAGTTACCAGCTGTATTTTATTTTTTTTCTGATGGTGCCATTTCCCCAGTGACCAGCCTCTGGTACACACCTCCATAGCTAAATGCTTCTGAAGTACTTCTGTGAGCTGAAAGTTCCAGGATCTCTGTATTTTTTTATGTGATGCTGGGAAAAATCCAGCAGCTGGTGCTGGCTTATTTAGAAAGTGTCAAGTTTTTATATGGGTGAAATATTCAGTGTCTGAGTGAACAGCCTGTTTCTGTGGTTGGTGGTGTTGCCCACTTTGTTAGAGGCAGATTAAACTGAACACTTACTACTGCTCCAGCTATTTTTAACTTCATCTTGCCTGAGACTCATTTCTCTAAAGCCAGAAGACAGAAAGAAGGTTTTAAATACATTTTGCTCCCATCGTTCTGAAATGTAGCACTATTTTATCAATGGGCAGAAAGCAGGAAGGGAAAATGTCATTCAGGGGATCAGCTCTTGGCCTGTGGCTGTCCCAGAGGTGTAAAATACAGACTTGCTGTCGTGCTTCTCTGATGTCCCTTTCCTCAAAGCTCTGGTGTTACACACGACCCCTGTGCACCTCCGGAGGGGAGCAGGGCAGCCAAGCAGCGAGTGGCCCAGCTGCTCAAGGACACTGGGACAAAGCCAGCTTTTCAAAGTGCTGGGAGCTCTGAGGGAACAGATGACTCCTTGTTCTTTTAAGGCATGTCCCAAAACCCTCCGTCCTTAACTCTGGGAAAGCCATTTGAGCTCTTATGACACAAATGCTGACTCCAGGGTTGGCTTCTTGGTATCGTTTTCAATCTGATTTTAATTGGTGAATTTTCTGGTACGTGGAAGAATCAGATTTCTGTGTGTCGAGTTAGACTTAATTTTTCTTTTTTTTTTTAAGTACCCTAGTCCTTTACAATATCACTACAGCACGACAGGGAGCTGGGGAAAATGTGCAGTGTTGTGCAAAGTTGACAAGCCTGTGTTGTGTGGGGTAAAACTCAACTGTTTGGCCTCCAGCATCCTTCCTCCAGCTCTTTTGTGAGGGGTGTTCGTATTTCTCCTAAAATAACTGTTGGTTATTAAATATCAGCTTGGTCATGACCTTGTTTCCAAAGCTTCTCATGTAAGGTGGATTTCTGAGGAATTGCTCTCCCATCTTTCAGAACCAAAGCAGTTTAACACCTCGTGGCAGAGGGACTGAGCTGCTGGCTTCACAGCAGGACAAACGGCTGCGGTGTCTGCAGAGCAGCTTCA
Source organism: Ceyx cyanopectus (assembly GCA_013401355.1). Taxonomy (NCBI): domain Eukaryota; kingdom Metazoa; phylum Chordata; class Aves; order Coraciiformes; family Alcedinidae; genus Ceyx; species Ceyx cyanopectus. The sequence goes on along the minus strand of VYZU01027032.1, from coordinate 17,818 downwards.
CTGCCTGTTGAAGTCACTGGTGGAGAGTAGAATCATCTTGTTTATAGTGCTTAATTTATGGAACCATTCATGTGACTGGATAAAATAACCCACCATTGTGATGAGAATGTTCTGAATGAAAGGCATATCTACCACCTGTTCTGAAAGGCCTTTGATCTTGGTTGCTGTATCTCCTGTTTGCCTTAACGTGGCGGTCATGGTACCCGGGCGGCTCCTTTGGCAGGCTAAATTGGAATAGAATATGCAATATTTTTTTGGCTTTGCTGGATTATGTGACACAAAACATGTCTTCCTTCCTGTTTAGGAGGAAACAAAACAGTTGTTGAACCAACAGAAGTCTGGGTCTCGCTCGGACTCCCGGGAGGATGAAATCTCTCCCCCTCCTCCGATGAACCCGGTGGTTAAGGGGCGAAGGCGACGTGGGGCCATCAGTGCAGAAGTCTACACAGAAGAGGATGCTGCATCTTATGTTAGAAAGGTGCTTGAACTTTTAAACACTGTGAAAAATCTGCAATCCAAGAGCTTATCCCAAAACACCTTCTCACCAGCGTATGAAATCACACAGCTCCTGTAGCCTGTTGGGTCTTGTGATAGCTGTAAAAAGCAGAGCTGTGCATATAGGTGTTTAATTGGAGGTTAGAATAAACTGCCACACAGTTAAACCATTTATGTTTCATTTACACTCATTCCCTTTGAAGTAATGTATATTTAGATATACATATATATTAAATATATGAACAAAGTGCTTCCAGTTACTTGACAGCTGCAGCAACATCATGTTGAGCTGAGTGGCAGTGCAGACTTGGTGCTATTTGGAGGAAAACCCAGGTGTGCCAGATGCTTGTACTCTTGTATAAAAGCTTACAGAGCTAGTGTGGAACTGATGCTTTTACAGCTGTCTAAAATAAAACATGATTTTATTGACCTTCTGCATAAACTGGCTGTAAACATTGACTGTGTTTTGGATTCAGATCTGTAGTGCTTGAAAGAAACTGGAAAAACTCAGCCAGTGTTTTGTAGCCATTGAATAATTTATTTACTCAGGGGAATGCAGAAATTTTTCTTCAAAGAAGTTAATCAGTTCCTTTCTTTGATTTTATCCCAGGTTATTCCAAAAGATTATAAGACTATGGCTGCTTTGGCAAAAGCTATTGAGAAGAATGTGCTGTTTGCCCATCTTGATGATAATGAAAGAAGGTAGGAATAAATCTTTGTGGTCTTAAAGAGTCTCAGGGTGCAGAGCTGAATCTATCATGAGGTACAGAGGTGCACAGCCTCTTCACAACAGTGTGACCACAGGGAGGCTGTAGGGAAGGCATTGGTGGGTTGGAGGCCCAGAAGTGTGAATGCAGGGGTGGCAGTTGTCCAAGCAGTGTCTAATTTTGGTGTGCTTTTCTTCAGTGACATCTTCGATGCAATGTTCCCTGTCACATACATTGCAGGAGAGACTGTCATACAGCAAGGCAAGTGACAATGTTTATACTGATATGTAAGTTGGGAGGTGGTGAGCAGGGTCTGGACTATTGCTCTTGTTAGTTTTGGGGTGGTTTGGGGTTTTTTTTTTTTTTTTTTTTTTTTTTTAATCTGAAAATAAAATCTGCCTCGGTGCTGTGACCCTTTCTTGCCACATTATCTGAAGCACAGCTCATGCCAAGGTGAGGTGTGGAGCCAGGGAAGGAAGATGTGGTTTCATTCCATGTTCTCTACTGGCAAGGTTGTCATTTGACAGCTCTGCAGAACACGTTATGTCAGTTCATGGACCCAGTGCACCTTTCTAGTAATCCTGGGAGTGCTGCTGATCTCCTGCATACCAGTAGATGTCCTCTCACAGGACTGAGAGGAGAGTGAAACTGGGAAACTTCATTCTGCAAGCTGTGCAAAAATGTCTCTGCCAGCCCGGTTAGATTTTAACCATCCAAGTTGGCAGAGATGCCAGTTGTGTACAACATGAATGTTTTCATACATTTACTCTCTTTTTAGCATTTATTCACTTTTCCTTTTTCCTCTTTAGGTGATGAAGGTGATAACTTCTACGTTGTTGATCAAGGAGAAATGGATGTAAGCCTGACTGGTAGTTTATTAGTGATATGCTCATTTCAACCAGAAGAATAGCCTGATATTTGTGGGCCTCTTCTACTGGTCCTTCCTTTAGCATCTTTTCTCATAAATACTTGTAAAAGCAGATTTTCCTTTGGAGCCTCTTTGCTCCTCAGTCTGGCTGTACAGACCACATTTTGAGTTTCAAACACAGTGATTCAGACACCAATACCAACACTTTGCAAGAGCAGGGTGGAGTCTAGCTGAGGAGTGAGACAGACTTTGTGTTTTCCAGTCCAACTAATTGAGAGCTTTCTCTGTCAGAGACTTTGAGAGTTTATTTCCTATCAAAGAGTCTCAGGAATCTACACATGTAGTCTCTGCATGTCATGAGTCCCTTTGTCAATGAAACTGCGGCCGGGACAAAAAAATGATGAAACCCTAAAATGGTCAACTCTGTGCAGAGAATTCCCCTTTCCCCTAAAGGAAATACAGGGTGGCAGGAGCTTCATGTTGTCTCAGAGCAGCTCCCAAGACACTGTGGGCTCTTGTCTTTCAGGTCTATGTGAACAGTGAGTGGGCGACCGGCGTTGGCGAGGGCGGGAGCTTCGGGGAACTGGCTCTGATCTACGGAACCCCCCGCGCCGCAACCGTCAAAGCCAAGACCAACGTCAAGCTGTGGGGCATTGACAGAGATAGCTACAGGAGGATCCTGATGGCAAGTATTGGTCTAGCTGACCTGTGGCTGAGCCTGGTAACTCGACTAGCTGGGGTGATAGGTTTGGTTTTACTGCTCACTCAGCTTACACCAGTTGTTTGGCTTTGTGCCTGTCGTTTCCTGGAGTTTCCTTCAAGATTTTGCTGTCTCGTGATTGGGAGGCTGATTGCTCAGCATATATTTATCATGCACTAGCTGGCAGTAGTGAACAAAATAATACCAAGGCAGTATTGAACTCAACTAAAAATGTAACACCTACTGGTGTACTTGTCAGATGCTTTGATTCTGCCCTGCATTTAGCTTGCTGTTTGTAAGCAGTGTGTGTAAACAGCAGTTGTAACTCACTCCAGCCAGTGTTGTGAACTTTGCTAAGGTTATGCAGTTAGAATGCATTTAGGAAACAGTAAAGTTGCAGTACTTTCTGGAGGTTGCTGAACTCTGAAATAATTACATTTGAAAATGCTTAAGCTGCTGCATTTGGGGTCAGTGAGATAGGATGTGCTGTCTCAATAAATTTATATTTTTTCTGGAGTTTTATTTGAAGTCTCATGTAAAACATGAAGTAGAAGCAAAGCTCATCACTTGCTTTTGTTTTTCAGGGGAGTACTTTGAGGAAGAGAAAGATGTATGAGGAATTCCTTAGTAAAGTATCTATATTGGGTAAGTGAGGAGACACTTGTTCTGAAGTGAAATAAACTGTCACATTGTAATGAAGCTGGTTCCCAGCATTAGGATGATTATGGGCTGTTGTGCTAATCTGTCAAAACTGACTCCAAAGCCCGTGTTGCTTCCCTGCATCATTCCAAAAATAATCCTAATTCAGGCCTTGGTATCTGGTACACAAATGTAGCCATATATAGGTTGACCTCTGTATAGAGCCAGATCTGAAAGTATAATTTGTACCTTGAAAAGATACTGTGTTAATGACCTGTTAACTCTGCAGAATCTCTGGACAAGTGGGAGCGTCTCACAGTAGCTGATGCATTGGAACCAGTGCAGTTTGAGGATGGGCAGAAGATTGTGGTTCAGGGAGAGCCAGGAGATGAGTTCTTCATTATCTTGGAGGTAAGTAAGGACAAAATTAAAAGCTAAAAACTTTTTTTTTTTTTTTTAACATGGCAGCTTCTGCCCCTAAATTGATAGCTGAATCAAACCAAAATGCAAGAATACTTGTAAAGAATTCCTGAAGAAATATTCTTGCTGGATATGCAGGAACTTCTATTTTATTTTCTTATTACATGGTCATTCCAGGAAAAAAGTAAACTAATTTCTGTCTGAAACAAGAACTACTCTTATGTAATATTCGTAGTGTTCTGAGGAAAAACAGGAATAAATCCATGCAGTGGATTAAATAAATACCCAAGACATTTTATTCTTGGAGAGGAAGGAGGACCAGCTGCTTTTAGAGAGCAGTCTGGTGAACTATATGAGGACTGTGAAGCATGTTGGGTTTTTTTTCTTTAAAACTGAGACATTATAACAATTCTTTCTGCAAAACAGCCAGTTCCTTGTGGAATTCAATGTTTCCAGTGATGCTGGAAATCCCATTTGTTTAACTGCTGTGCTTTATTAAAGGGCACAGCTGCAGTGTTACAGCGTCGATCAGAAAATGAAGAATTTGTTGAAGTGGGCAGACTGGGACCTTCTGATTATTTTGGTGAGTTACACAGTGGTGGCTGTGGTCACACACACAAAGGGGGCAGACTGGGACCTACTGGTTAGAGGTGTGTAGTGGTGCTGTGATGACACACACACTGCTGGCACCATTCATCTGCACTGTGTTGGTGACTTGGCCTTCAGGTGTGCAGGCACATCCCAGCAGTGTGGTCATTCTGGAGTGTTCTCTGCTGCTCATCTGGTCTGACTGCCCTTCTCAGGAAATTCTACCTTGGAATTTGCATCGTGTCACTCAGGGCCATATCCAGTTGAGTCTCTTGTCTCTAGGGAGGGAGCTCCTACAACCTCTCTGGGCAGTTTCTTTCACTTTAAACAACGTGGTTGTGAAGTATTGTTTATGCCTGATGAGAAAGTCCTGTTCTACAACTTGTTACTTTCTCCCTGCCTTTCACTCTGCTGCAGAGAGCAGCCTGGTTTTGGCTTAGTAGTCACTCATTACATAGCTGAAGGCAGCAGTAAGATTCCCTCATGAGCCTCCTTCTCTCCAGGCCAGACTAACCCAGCTCTTCCAGCATCTCTTTGTACATCCTTTACTGCAGTCCTGCAGCCATCTGGTGCTGGACTCACTCTTTGTCAGCATCTTGCACTGTGAACCTTTAATCCACGTGGAACTGTGGATGTGGTCTCCCCAATGTGGATCTTCTTCTCTTGAAGGTGTTCTTCCTCAGCTAAAAGTTACATGCTTATTGCTTTGGCTTGAAAAACCTTGTGTGTGCTGGCCAAGGAAAAGACACCAATCCTTTTGCAAATGCTTCCTTGTGAAGGCTTTGAAATCATCTTCACATGGAACTAATCACTTGCTGAGTGCACACTGATGTGTTTTGGATCACAGATAGGACTGGATCCGTGTGCTCACGGAGCATTCTTGGAGTATAATGTCACAGAACATAACAAGATAGTCTTGGCAGCCCTATTTGGGTTTAGAAAAGTATCAAAGTTCTGAAAAAAAAAAAAGGCAAGCAACCTGTTCAGAATGTAATTATTTAATGTTTACATACTTCCTCCTCAGAAAAAACCAAAGGCAACCCCCAGAACAACACCCCTAACTCTTTATTTTTCTGTCTAAGGTAGATCCTCACTCCTCATTACTCTTTCTGAGCAGTCCTCTTGCTGGAGCCTCCTGGTCAGTCAGTTCTTCAGCTCTGTAGCTGTGTGATCAAGGAGACTGTTGCAAGGCCAGTGGGATGATGTCTGGAGTGTGTGGGTAGTACTGGATCTGAGCAAAGCTCTGCTAAGCTCAGCATTTGTGCTGAGTTTTGTCCTGTGTGTGTCCTTTGTTTCTTATGATGTTTCCCTTGACACCTACTCTCAAGTCTCCTGCTTTTAAACTGTTACTCCTGCTGTTGTGTTTGGGTGCTGCAGACCTGCCCCCCACAGGGGTTCCACTCTTACTCTTGTGAGCCAGTGTTTTGGAGGCTGGTGAGTTTGAGAGTTTTAAATGGACATAGAGGAAAAGTTTGGGCTTTTTTCTCATTTCTTTTGAGCATGCCTTCTGAAAATGCAGCACATTTATTCTCTGAGGAGCACTGAGTTCTTTCCTTTCTGACTGTGTTGATCACCAGCCCAACTGCTTAAAAACAAACCCAAAAGCTGAAGCTGTGGTTTCTTTCATGCTGGTTGCTAGGAATGTTGGGGTAGCTGCTGTCAGCCATGGAAGCAAGGGCTTGCTGAAAACCTCATTTCCAAAGAGCAGTTCTAACAGGTATTTCAAACAAGGCTTTTGGCACCTCAGTGCATAACTTCTGCAAGGGGAGTCCAGTGGGACTTCAAGCTGCTCATCTTCCAGTGAAATCCCCTGCTGAAGTCACATTCTTGGTTCTGGGATATGGGTCAGAGGCTTCTGTTTTGTGCATGAATGTTAGTTTGTGCTTTTTTATTTTTACTTCAAAATCATGGTGATCTTGTCCTGAGTGTCCTAGAAATGACAAAGTGACTGTAGCACACCTCACAGGTTAGAAAAACAACTACCTGTTGTAGTAAAGGAAGGAACTTCTTTTACTAGGAAAGTTCCTAGGAAACTGGAAAATGATGTGGGCAGTTGGAATGTGACCTCTTCTCAAACAGAACTGTTGCTGAGAATTCCTCTTCAGTTAGACTTCAGTGTGAACAAGCTTTTTAAAGAAGAAACAAAACCCAAGTAGTTCTTTGGAACTGCTTTTACAGTTACTACTAATGTAACTACCTAGATACTCGTTCTGCCTGCTGCTCAAACTGAAACTCACCTTCTCTTTGATTCCTGCAGCAGGAAAACAATTTTTCTCAGCTTTTTTTTCCCCTTGATTTTTAACTCTGCTTGCATTTTGCTGTTGCCCTAGGTGAAATAGCTCTGCTGATGAACCGTCCCCGTGCTGCCACCGTGGTAGCTCGTGGGCTGCTGAAGTGTGTGAAGCTCGACCGACCCCGATTTGAACGTGTCCTGGGCCCGTGCTCGGATATCCTCAAGAGAAACATCCAGCAGTACAACAGTTTTGTATCACTGTCTGTCTGAACCCTTCCTCCCTCTCCAAAACATGCTTCACGAACGCAGACTGCTTTATTACCCTCGTGCAGAGCCACATTGCCACTGGCATTTGCAGCTTTCTGTCTGTTGAAAGAAAAACAAAACAAAAAAAGTTAAAAAAAAAAGCTTCTCATGGCACTATTTTTAATTTAGAGCATATTAGTTCTGTGCTCTCTGTCCCATTAAATGAATAGGAAAAAGTTCTCTCGAGGTGTTTTTTTCCTCTTACGGCTTCTCTCTGTGCAACAGTCTCTGACTCAGGCAAACACAGCCTTGCTTCAGTGAGGGGGAGGTCTTCTGGCACCAGCCCATTGCCATAGAGTAAGAAAGTGACAGCAGAGGTAAGGGGGGAAAAACAAAATAATAATCATGATTCAAGGTGTTACTCAAATCGTTGGACAGATTTTAAGGCTGTGGTCACAATCTGCTGTATTTCTTTTCAAATGAGAGCTGCCCTTGTAATTGAGCTTCTTGAGGCTCAGGGTTTATTTTTATTTTATCTTTTTTGTTGTTGTTGTTTTAATTTTCTGGGTACTGTAATCCTGGGTTCAGTCGTGAGGCATCAGCTGCTAAGAAAGCCCCAGTTGGAATTTCACAGTATAATTGTCCCTATGTCTGCTGGTTTGAGATTGCTTAATTATGTTCTTGTCAAGTGTAAAAGCTTCCCAGGTTCATAGTTCTGGTGAACTACTGCAGTTGTTAATTTGCTGACTTGCTGCCACTGATTATTTCTCTTGTTCTTTCTCCCGTGATAGATTTGCCATTTCAAACTCTTCCTCTTCCAAGTGGCAAGAACCAAATGTGACATTAAATGCCTGACTTTATCTCTAGTACTTAGGTTGGTGTAAGAATGCTGTGGCCATCTGGCTGCCTGTAATGTTCAACTACTTAGGTTGCTGTAGAAATTGGAAGCAAATGTTTTATTTTCCTCATGACTCTTGCTTTGTGTTCCTCAGCTGACTCTTTCAAGAATGAGCATCAGTCCAGGTGACCCTTTGGCACCAGGGAAAATAAACATTGAGTATTTATGACCAGCAGCAGTGGCAGGGGGTGAGGTGGCTGCCATTGTTCTTGCTGGAGAACGTGAGGCAGAAAAAGTGATTGTTTTAACTTTCCTGCAATGCTCAGTTACTTTAAGGCTTGTTTTTTTACACCAGTCAATTCATGCTTTTTCAAATGGTTAATCAGAAACCTATTGAAATGCAAAAGATGCATTCTTTCCCCTTGCTGCTGGGATTTACATGACACATATTTCATCCTCAAATCTTGTTTATTCTTTCCAAGGTCAATATGTTGCAGAGTCTTAAATGTATTTCAGTATTTACCAGCTTTGTGTTCCATGATTCTGTGCTCACCAACTCTTCCCCCAAGATTTGTACTGAATTCCACAGTTCAAGGATGGTAGGCAATTTGTAAGGTTTCCTTTTCACCTGTAGTTTATGATATCAAGTAGTGTAGGTTTGTATCTGGGAGTGACAGCAAGCACTTCTGCATTCGTTGTGCAACTACTAACGATGGAGCCCTCGTTTGATTTCCTTTCTGAGGTGATGTGGATGCAAATTGGACAGAGTTTTCTCCCAGGTCTGTGGGTAATTGGGAAGATCCTGCTGACTGAGGCAAAAAAAAGAACACCGAGGGCATCAAGCCTTTACAAAAGGTTTCAGGGTCTTTCTGATCCTGAACTCCCAAGAATGGGATTGAACCGCTTGTGGTTTGAGTTCTCTATTCAGGAGATGCTGAGTTAGAGGATTTCTGCCAGAGTCCTTAAGGAGTAAGCAAATGCTACCTTTTTTGGTTCTTTTTTTTTTTTTTTTCCCTTTTGTGGTTTTGTTAGTGTTTTTCTTCTTTGTTTGTTTTATTTTTTTCTTTTTTTGGTAAAACTTGTTTTCTTAAGTTTCGACTCTTACCCAGTTTTTTTCCTTCCTATGTGTACTTTGTGTTACTTTGAAAGCACCAAAAACTGTGTAAAACTAGTTAGAGCTCCACAAAAAAAAAGCACATTTTTTTTTTTTATATATAAGGCTTTCTAATCAAATTTCACTACTGCATCTTTTTAGCTTGCTGTTTACTCCCTTTTGTAGTTTTACCTACAAGATTTTAAGATAAATCAGCTAAGTCTGAGTTAAATATTACTCACAGTTATAGCTTTACCTTTGTGTGCAATTGAAATATGTTTGAAACCACAATTGGCATAGTTTTGCCTTAGCTAATATTCAGGGCTTTAGAAGTAATTTTTTGCTAGGCCACCTTTAGCGAATTGAAGTCTATTGCCCTAGAAAGCTATAGTCAACCAGAGGACCATTTTTGTATTGTTACCTGACTATATAAGTCTGATTTACTGTATGTGCTAATATATTATATTATATTCCTTTTGTTATAGATTGTCCTAATGGCAGGTAAAGCAATAAATGATTTAAATTCTTAAATGCAATCAGTCTCTTATTTTTTTATTTTATTTTTTTCCCCATCCCTATATTGTGAATTCTCTTGGCCTTAGAGGATGTGTTGTTATTATCAAAGTGGTAGAAACAAAGAAGTTTCATGGATGAGCTTGATCTGAGCTCTGGAGGCTGGAGTTGATGTCCTAGCACTGCAGTAACAGAACCTTCCCCTTGGAGCCCACCAGAGCTTGGCCTCCAGGAGCCAGCCTGTGCCTGTCACCTGGGAACTCTGGGGTCCTGGAATCATTAAAGTTGGCAAAGACCTCTGAGATCAGCAGGGTCAACTGATGCTGAAGTGAGAAGGTACCTGCATCTTCCTTGAGTGAATCTCCTTCCATCTCTCGTGAAGGTTGAAAATGACCTGGCCCAGCCACAAATATTGGAGCTCCTAAGCTTCTGTAAGTTGTCTGCTCCCATCTGAGTGTACCCTTCATGAGAGGTTTGAATGTGTGAGGACTAATCATGGAGTCCTGGGGGTCAGACAAGGAGAAACAGAAAAGGGGTTTTTTCACACTGTGAAGTCAGAAAAGTTTGAGAAGAGGTGACTTGAAGCAGCTCAGACCACATGAGTTTTGCACCAGCTCTGAGAAAAGCTTCACCCAGCTTTGAAGATACCTTAAAAAAGTAGCATAAAAAATTAATTTTTTTTAAAAAAAGCATCTTTGTAAGCCCTGTTGGTGTTCCCAGCCATCTAAATATCTGTGTTTGTTCCCTTCCTCTGTCCCTCTGCCAAAAAAAAAGATGCTGAAAACATCTATTGCTTAAAACGAAACTGTAAAACTTCCCTGTCCAACCTTATAACTTGACTTTTCAACTTATCTCCTGTTGTCATGTTCTTCCTGTTCAAGCAGCCAACTGTCACTACTTTGTGACACCAAGTTAATTAATTGCCATGTGTGGTGAGTGCCCAAAAAGTCACCGGTAGAGGGAGATCCAAGGTTGGGAATGCAGCCTCCTGTGCTGGGAATGCAGCCCCCTGTGCTGGAATCAGTGCTGCACCAGCCATGCCCAGGGTGAGTGACATCCTTTTATTTTCTGTTCTCTGTCTACAAGAGTGGGAAGGTCTGTAAGCTCACCAAGGTTGAGAATTCTGCCTGTTTGATGGAGACTTGCTTTGGTGAAAGCTGGAAAAGGAAGGATGTGGCTGATTCTGTGTCAGGAGAGACAGGAGTGTGGTGTGGTTGGTTGGGGTTGTGCCTGGGGTTTGGTTTTTTGCTAACCTCTGTGGCTTCAGAATAGCAGAGGAATCTCTGAGTAGAAACACTCCTGAGTTCCTCTAACATACCAATGAGGAGAGCAAGCACCTGTTGGCTCCTGTTCAAATGACAACTGCAGTCACTCCTGGTGTGGAGACAATAGTTGATTGTAGAATGAGTGTGGATGTTGAATTAAATGTCAGCACTGTCCCCTGGGGAAAAATAATAGCTGGCCAAACAAGTTTTATTTCCTTCCTTGCATGATCTGATCACCTACTGTCAGCCTCACAGAGGTCCCTTGAGGTTAGACAGGATTCCAGTTGCTGGGAAAATGAAGCCATGGTAGGTGCAGCAGCTTGCTGAGAGTCTGTCAGCACCTGCTGCTGTGTGCTGTGGGTTTTGATTCTCCTCTGAAAGGTCTGGAGAGGAGATTTGTTTAACCTAAAGGTGAAATGAGCTTCTAGTAGGTTTGCTACAGTGTTTGGTGGTTGGTTTTGTTTGTTTGTTTGGTTTTAGTTTTTGTTGTTTTTTCTTTAAGGATGCTAAATTATCACTAAAGTTCTCAAATATTTCCTCAGGCTGCCAAAAGGCTCAGTAGCTCCATTCAGTGTTGAATGGTTTAAAAGCTGACAGAGGGTCAGTAATCAAGTTATTCTTAACCCTTGTCATTGGGAGGCCAGGGGAAAACTGTAAATTGAAGATCTACAGTAACTCCCTCCCCACACTTTAGTGGTCTCCAGTTCCTACTGCATCTCCTCAACACACACAGGGGTGGGGGCCAGGATACCTTTTCTGTTTCCCAGGGAATTCTGACCACAGAAGTGATTTTAAAGCTATGAGAAGAGAGGGATTTCCCCCCACCCACATTGGCAGAATGATTCCACCAGAAGTGGGTGGCTTGTTGAACTGTCAATACAGACATGTGTCTCTGGGCAGGTTGGGGGGATGCCTTTTGTTTGGTTGTTGGACTTTTTTTTCCCCTTAGGGTCAGAGACAACACCTCCCTGTCTTGCTCTTGTCACCCTGAGTGGCTCTTCCACCCATGAGTCAGATTGAAGTGGTTTCACTGCCTAGAGAAGTGCCAGAAGGGCTTTTGAATGCCATGCCCAGATCCAAGTGAGGTGGCTGATGACTGCTGAAGACACCAAGAGGCACCATGCAGGCCTGGTGGTCAGCACTGTGCAGATGCTTTTCAGCCTGACAATACTGAACCAACATGTCATCTTGTCTCAGGGGCAGGTCCTGCCCTTGTGAAGTAAGATTGCTCTTTTATTTTTCTCAAAGACAGAGTCCTGATTACAGAACAGAGACTTGGAAGAAGAAAAATGCTTTTGGCATCTCTTTATTCAAACCTCGTCCCCTTGGATCTAGTTTGTGTCCTTCACAAGGACCCAAGATGCTGTGCAGGTTGAGCAGACCAATGGCTGTGTCTCCACCCTCCCAAGGGCAGAACAGCTTTTCCAGCCCAGAGCTGGTGCTCAGGTCTGCTGAGCTCAGACCACAACTCACCAACACACTGGCCAAACACAGAAGCTTTGGCTGAGTACCCAGCATAGAACCCAGTGTGATTCTTGAAGATCTTCTGCAGTTTCCCCTCTTGGTCTCCACAAGTGTTTGTAGATGGAAAATACCAGCTGCTAAAGCTTTCTGCTTGCCTGGCAGGGGTTTCCCTGCCTCTCAGGAGGAGTTAAGTGGCCAGCTTCACTCTGGCAGATGCAGGAGCCTCAGGCTGCATGGTGTCATTGGTAACCACCTTGGCTTCTCCATAGGTGTCTATGCACTTCCCCACAGCTCCCAGGATGAGCTGTAACCGTCTGTCCAAAGCCAAGAGGTGGGGTTCAGTGAGGACTGGGGCCAGGAGGTCCTGCAGGAGGGATTCCCTCATCACATCACTGAGTCTGTACTCGGGCTCAGCCAAGAGCTGGAGTCGGAGCAACGTTGTCCTCTTTATTCTGGGGAAAAAAAGGAAAAAAATGGGACATCTTAATGCAAACTTGTTGCAGTGTCTTTGCAAGAACCAGCTGGGAGCAGGGGAGGGAGGGCAGAGATGGGTGAAGATATTTGATGAAGAACTTTGGAACAGAAGCTTTCCTTTCCTGGAAGGAAATGAATTTTTTTACAGCAATCTGCTTCTTCCATTGTTTTTCCAGAGTGCAGAGTATATTTGTACTGCAGATTTCTGTCATCAGAGAGAAAAATGTGCTCCAAGTTCTCAGTAATGAGCATTTTTCCTCTGAGTCAGAGATGACCCAGTCCCCCAAATTGCTGCAGGGTGATGCCATGTTCTCAGGAATGACATTTATGGAATGGGGGCAGAGGGGGGAGTTAAAATGGAGAGACATGAATGAGGGGTAAAAAAACCCCAAACAACTTCTTTCAAACAACTTCTTTCTTGAAGCCAAAAGAAGGAATATTTCCTGGAACTGATTTAACTCTGCCTTTTCACCTTAAGAGGTACTGAGATTTAAATAGTGTTTCCCTTTGACAGAAAGTGGGCTGAAAAGCCATAATAGTAGAACACTTCTGGGAACAAAACTAAGTATTCTGAAATCATTTGTTTAATCCTCAGCAGAAATGTTTTGACTTCACTCTCTAACGCTGAAATAATCATTGGTTGTAATTATTGCCCTCTGAATTTTGGAAACAAAGGAGTCCGTGTTCACAGAGCCCTCCCTGTTGAGCTGAGCCAGAGTTTTCAGGTGGAAAAAGGTGTAGTTAGAAACAGTTTCACCCACTGCAGAATTTGCCTTTGTATGCCTGTTATTTACCCAGGGCATGGACTGGGAACTGCTCTGGCTCTCTGGACTCCACCAGGACACCCTGTGCTGCTGCCATGAGGCTCGTGGCTACTGCTGCATGTGGCTGAGCAGTCACTGGCTTGTACCAGCCTCTGGTCACTCTCTCTGGGCAGCAATGCCCCTTCCATTGCCCATGAGGTGAGTGCTGCAACCAGCTGCCTCCTGTGAGCTGCTGGCACAGGGCAGGCAGCCTAAACTTCTTGTCCTGGCTGCCCACTGCTAGGCTTGCTTGAATATTCCTACCAAAAAATATATATATAATGAAATAATAAATTGCTCGAGTGTTAAGCCTGGTAATGAGGCTTTAAATCACTGCTGGAGCATGGCTGGGAGGTGCTGCTGCTGCTGCCAGGGAAAGCCTTGTCCAGGGCAGATGTGAACTGTAGCTGATGACTCTGTGCTCCCCTTCTAGGCAAGGGGTGTCTCTGAGGAGCTGCTGGGGGTAAACACCAGCTGTGTTTGCTCTGCTCCAAACAGCCACAGAGCTTGGAGGTGGAGAACAGGGTTGTCTGACCCCGTGGGGAATGGTTTGTTTAGTGCTGTAACAGTTCCATAAGAAACACAGAAAGCAGCACAGGGTGGAAATCCTGCTCCTCTCCCACTGGGTAGGTGTAACCCTGAATTGGAACAGTTGGTCCAGAGCTTTCCAGGGAGCTCATCAGCCAAGAAGATCCATGTGCCAGGTTAACAGGGGCTGTTCTCAGGCCTCTCTGCCTTGTGGAGGGTTCTGACCCCTTCAGTTAAAGGTCCAGCTCTTACTGTGTTTGTGCCATTTGTTGCAGAGTGAGGCTGGGAGAGGAGAGCAGCAGACTTGGAACATCTGGGACAAACACTGGTGTGGGAGCTGTGAAAGGTGGCTAAAAACACCAGATTTCAATCTGCTGGAAGCCAGACTTGGAGAAGAACTCAGCTGGGAGGGAGATGACCATGTTTAACAGGGCAGTGAGCAGCCTGTTGTTCAGGTTTGAGTGGTCCCTCTTGTCTGGAGTGGCTGGAGGACTTGGTTCCCCTGTAGGTGCACAGGGCTCAGCTTCATGTAGCAACAAGGAGGTGACTCAGTGGGCTGAGTCCAGCTGGTTGGCCACAGAGATCTGTGGCCTCTGTGCTTACTCAAATAAACCTTTTCCTTTCCAAGAGTTGTTGGATGCTCCCCAGTTCTGAATGGATGGGCTGTTGGGGGAGCAGAGGTTTTGTGTGTCTCTCTTGGGCAGCACGAGCTGCTTTATGTCATTCTCAGCCCTAGTTGGCTTATTAAAGATGGGATTTGAAGGTCTTCTTACCACTGCTTTTTACAAGATCTACATCAAGAAAAACTCCTGGGAGGTGGGTCTGGAACAGGAAGAATCCGACCTGTGGATATTACTTTCTACAGGTCAATTTAAGAGGCAGAGTTAATTTCAACAGCACAAAGTAGGAATTTAAGAGAAGGATTGACTGCAAGCCTGCAATTATAAATGAAGAGACTGGCTGGGAGCAAGTAACAGGTCTTTAAAATTAGATCCAAAGACAGAAGTGTGTGGGGTGAGAGCACAGTTAGCACCCTGAGGCTGATGGAGCAGGTACAGTGAGGAAATAACCTCCTGCTTAGAAGCCACAGTGAAGAGTAGCTGTTTTTCTGGCTCTTAAATGTGACTTTCAGCTGATGACTTGTGTGAATTAATAAAGGGGGAAGACAGGATTCAAACAATAACATTTATGAGCTGCTCCTTAATGCCACAGGAAGGAGAAACCTGATGAACTGTCTCAAAGTTCTGCCAGGCTTTTGGATGGAGATTTCTAAGCTTCACATCAGATGAGTGGGGCTTCTAACACCTCATGTTGATGGGCTGGGAAATGTTAGTAGACCCTTCTGGAAGGGTTTTGAGTCAGAGGACTGTGTCTCCTGGTTTGACAGTGAAAGCTTTTATACTTGCAAGGCCTTCTAGCTTCAGTGGGCATTCAGGCAGAATGCCCCCACACTCTGGAGCCTGTCCCCTTGGCTGGGATTAGCAGGGACTCTTCCCAGTGCAGCTGGATGGAACCAGGCCCAGGTGACTTCCAGCAGCAAGAGCTGCCAGCCTGTTATGGTGGGAACACACCCCCTGTGTCCAGGAAGGAAAATGAAGTTGGCACTTACATGCAACACTGGGAGAGTGGAGCCAGGATGGAGATTTCATCATGGGAATGCCTCCCGAACCTGGGGGGTCAGCAGAAAGCACAGAGCTTTAGTACCTGCCCCCCACCATCTTCCCCCTCACCACCACCATCTTCCCCCCACCATCACCATCTTCCCCCCACCACCTCCCCAGTGTCCTCCCCAGCCTCACCCTCTGGCGTTGTCCAGATGGAGGAGGAAACCATCATCCCCAAACTTGGTGAACATTTCATAGTGGTGGCGATCCATGTTCCCTGGTAAAGAGCAGACAGAGGAACAGAGTTTCCTTTGTATGTGACCAAGTAATTTTCTAAACTATCCTACTTTTTCTTTCAGGTCTGCATGAAATACTTGTTGACTTGCTGGAAGATGCTCAGAGCTGCTGCTTTCATCTTGCTGGACTCCCTGGGGAGTGGGCTGGGGTGGGCCTTGGGGGGGGTGACAGGATTCTCCCAAAACTCACTGGAGCAGAAGGGATGGTTTTGAGGAACACCATGGCATGGGAGGGCAGGCAGACTGGTGCTGAAGACCACAATGGGAGGAAGGAACATTATTTTCCCCTCCATCATACCTATTAGGAAGTCAAATATGGCCATGTCGATGATGTTCAGCAGGCGGTTGCTGTTGCTGTAGGGGTAGATCTCCCTCACTGTGTTACAGTAGAGTGGATTCACTTCCCACCTGCAGGAGATGGAGGAGAAAGGGGAGACACACTCAGTGGTGCCATGTCCCAACATCACCCCCAAGCTGGTCTCCTGAGTGGAGATGGAGAGGAAGAGGAAAAAGAATTGATTCTCCCTCCCTTCCTGGGCACGCAGGAGCCTGGAAGCCAAACCCAGTCAATGCCAAGAGTTGTTGGACTAATTATGGGCAACCTCTGAACCTCAGCCTTCCTCTTCCTGGACCAAAAAACTCCTGTGTGTCCATACCCTGCTTGTTCTCCTTCCCTCGTGCTCCCTGCCATGCAGATATGGGAAGCAACATCATTTACCCACTTACTCCTCTTTTCCATCAAACGAGTAGGACCGGATCCAGGGGTTTGGGATGGAGAGTCGTGGTGCCAGGTTGAGGGATGGCAGGAAGGCAGAGAGGGACCCTTCCAGGAGGTGAGGGTTCCCACACACAGCATACTCTGTCTTGCACATGTATGGGCACTTGGCAAAGAAGCAGATGTTGCTGGCTGGGAGGAAAGGAGAGAGGATGTGTCCCCCTGCAGACCCTGCCCCTCCACCCACCTGGACCACCATGGCTCATCCCAGCCAAGCACTCGCCTACCTGGTGAGACAAAGAAGACACTCTGCAGGATCTCATTCTTGGTGACCTCCAGGATCTCCTTGGTGACGTTGATGAACCTCCCAACTGTGGGTGGCACCCTCCGGAAATCCAGGATCCTGCACAAAAGGGAGGGTGGCTCAGAGCCCACACTGGGAAGGGATGTTGCTGCACAGGACCCAGGCCACATGGGATGGCAGATGCTGCCCTCATCCCTTCTGTTGATAAACCAGGGACCTTTTGATAACTGAACATCTGTGTTGCTTTTTTTCTCCCAGCTTCCTTTTATTAAATAGTCAGGATTACTTTATCCTCCAGACCAAAGTGAAGCTGAGTTTGGGTTTTGTTATTTTAATAGCTGCTGCCTGGAACAAACTGGAAGTTCTCTGGAATTCATGGTCTTTTCCCTAAGTGTGTTTTCCCATCCCCTCACAAGCTGGGACCTTCAGGAGCCAGAACAGCCCTTCAGGTTGTTCCAATGGTGAGTTCAAGACAGAACAAAGGTGTGTTGAACCTGGAACACCATGGCTGAGTGAGCAGGAGGTGAGGAGCCATCACCCCACACAAGGATACTCATACCTGGCTGAGTATCAGCTCTTAAAGCAGGTAGGGCTTGGGGCAGAATTATGTTGGTGTCAGTGAGGGGAAAACTGCTCATTACTGAATGAACCAGCTCATGCTGTGCTTTGCTCCTTGGGTTATCTCCTCTGCTTCTGGGCACAAAGCAGGACTTAGCTTGTTACTTAGTGAGCAGTGTTTTAAAGAAACAAACAATGTTTGTTTTCATCCAGTGTTTTTCAGCTCTAAAAGCCACAAAGCACTTCAGAAAAGCAGTCTGGCCTCATGTGGTATGGGGGTGGAAATGGGATGCAGGGAGGCAAGCTGATGATAGCAGAGTCACTGCAGTGAGGAAGGAGCAGAGCTGGAAAGGGAATGCAGCTCTCTCCATTCAGTCTAGTCATGCTGGAATTGGAGACCCCCATCTACAATCATAATCCCAGAATCCCAGCATGACTGGGCTTAGAAAGGACCTCTGGGGATCATC
>VYZU01027030.1:0-13824 GCA_013401355.1 Ceyx cyanopectus | reverse complement strand
AGGCAGCTAATGGTGAGATTCCCATATCTTGCTTAAATCTTTCTGATCTAGAACCCAAAAAAGACCAGCTTTGGATCAGACAGAGCAGAGACTTGAACCTGGTTCTCTCACATTCTTAACCAGCACCATAATTACTGGGTCAATTATTCTCTTGCAGATTTTTACCAGTTTATCTCCATCAGTAAGGATGAGTGCTGGGTTTGTTTGGTTTTTGTTTTTTTTTTATCAATATAGCTAAGCCAGCAAAAGTCACATTGTAAAAGCTGTTTTGTCAGCAAAGGTGTAGTTTTGCTGAGAGAGCTTTCAGCCATTTAGGAAACCAGCAGAAACCTCACTTGCCATGGCAAGACGAGCCCACGATAGCAAAACTGGCTGGTTTAGTTCTATTAGCAAAGCCTTCCTAAGGTAAAAAACAACCATCTCAACGGGGTCCTGGTTTTGCAGAGAAGTCCAAGGGGTGATTTTTGATTCTGCAGGGGAGCAAACCCCAACATGAAAAGCATCACACCAGTCCTTGTCAAACAGAGTGGCTGTCAGCCGGGCAGTTCAGCGCGTGGTTGTGTTGGCAAGGGCAGGCAGGGCTGGCTCACCACACAAAGGGCAGCAGCAACTTTGCATTCAAAATTCAATGCTCTTAAAGCAAAACCTCCTTTTAAAAATTATTATTTTAATTTATTAATTTTTTTTTTGGTAACATCTTGGGATCCTTTGCATTCATCTTCTGGGCTTCCTGCATTTTTCTCTCTCCGACGCGCCTGCGGAACGCGGCCGGCCGGCTGTTGGAAACAAGCACAGTCCTTTTCCCCTCAGCATTGTGTGAGGCAGGTTGGAGCAGAAACAGTAGGACAGCCCCGGTGTTGGCACGGGTTCAGGAGCCAGAGCACCATTGCACAGCAGAGGCAGGTTGCTGGGCTTGATTATCAAGCCATGATACTCACAAGGAAGCCTCTTCTGTGCAATGCGGGTACCCGGCGCTTGGGAAGATTATAGAAGGGCAGGATTAAGCAGTGGAGCAGGAGAGAATTATTAGTAATATGTATTGACTTGAATTCAGCTTCAGCATAGCTCTTTTCCTGCTGAACTTGAATTTCAGTTCTCTGGTTTCAGCCATTTACAGATACTGCATTCATTGCCTCATGTGGTTGCCCATACCTTAAAAAACCCCGTGTTCCCCTGGAAAGCAGTGTATAGTTATATTAAAAAAAAAAAAAGAGAAGAGTTTAAAAAGCATTCCTGTTTTCAAATTAACACTGAGGTGCTGAATTCATGGTGGTCTTTGTGATTTGAATTTCACCCTTCTTTTTTATCCCTCCCGTGCCCTGAATAAGATGCAAGTCCTGAGGGAAAAACAGTCCATGCATTTGAAGACCTAGTGCATAGAAATGTTTCTGAACTTTATGAGCCCTTAGCAAGGGGGAGAAAGGCTCCATCTAATCTTAAACAAACAAGAAAAAAAACCCCAAAAATAACTTATAAATTTAGTTTGTGCATATTTCTGCTATATAATAACTTTTAATCTTTTCATTGGATTGAGGATGAATGTTTAAATGGCTGAATGCATGATAGAAATGGTATGTGACACAGTGCAAAGGCTAATACTGGGGGGAAAAAAAAAAAGGAGTATATTTGCATCAGTTTACAGCCTCCTCAATGTGTATAATATTTTTCTATTTCCCATTCCTCTGTCTGTACCACCACAGCTTTCCTTGTCTGCAGTAATCATCTTAGTGAGTGTTCTGTGGCTGTCCCCTGTATTCTCTGTTAAGGAGGCTTCATGAGTGGAGAAAATGTCTTTTATAAGTTGGCAGGCAGATCTGACAAAGCAGGAGCACTGCAGCAACATAACAAATGTCTATTTTTATGCTATTTTTGAACGTTTGGGGTTTGTTTTTTGATTTTTCATGTAATAATATTTTAAAGTCACTTTCTAATCTTGCACTGATTTATTTTAGCATCAGTTTTGCTGCTGAGAAGCCCTTGAAAGGCACAGAGTGGCTGGTTTATGTAACGTTAGCATGGCACAGGCTGGATGGAGGAGGCTGGTGGAAGAGTGCCAGTGTTGTTTGTCTGTTTGCAGGTTGGCCTGGCAGTGTGTAAGAAGCAGGCAGGGTATCGGTCAGCTTTCAGATCTTAACATTTCTGAAGGGGTTAGGCAAGTGACAGATTATCTTCCTGGTGCAAACCTTTCTGTTTAGAAGGTGCAAGCCTTGGCACTATTAGACAAACCTTTCAAATATCTAGGCAAGCTTCAGTTCTGGAGCGTTCAATGATGAACGTGCTGAAGTGTTCTTTACACATTCAAAAGAAATACCATCTTTCTGGGGGCTTTCACTTGGTAAATTTTTTTTCTATTAATTTTTTTTCTTCTTTTTTGTTCCCTCAGGATCCCTTAGATCCCACGAGGACAGCCATTGTGATCAGCTCTCTGGTGGCTGGTGGTGTAGCCGAGCGCCGGGGTGAGCTGCTCCCGGGGGACCGCTTGGTGTTTGTGAACAAGCAATACTTGGACAGCACCACCTTAGCAGAGGCAGTGGAAGTGTTGAAATCTGTGCCCCCAGGTACAGTTTCTCTTGGAATCTGCAAGCCTTTGGTGGTAAGGACTGCTTTAATTAATTCTGTTCAATTTGATGACAGGTGTAGACTGTGTTGTTGTATTTGGGGGGGATGGAAATTCAGGGCAGAAGTCAGAATGAGTGTGGAAATCCAGGAGGTTGCTCTGCACACACATCAACACATCCAGAACTTCTGGGCAGCTGGTGAATGGGCAGCTCAGCATCCAGATGGCCTGACTAGAAAAGCAGTGTTCTCAAGTTGCTCCTGAAAGAATATCCATGTGGAATCAGAAGACATTTCTGGGCAGACCCATGTGCACTGGCCCCGTGCATAGTTGGTTCCAGCAATTCAGCTAAATATGTGCTGAAGTCCTTTTCAGTCTAAGATACTGCTAAGTGTGTGCTTGAGCCCCACTGACATCAAAGAAACTTAATCTGTTTGAAGTCAGGACTGTAAATTCAAGTAGAATTTCCTTTCTCTAGAATGAGGGCTTTGGAACAGACAGTAGTTTACTTGAGAACACTGCAGTATTGTTCATCAAGGGCACCCAGGCAAAATTAATTAAAGCAAAGCACCATCTAATAGAAAGTGCTTGTAACTCAGAGTGGTAGAGGAGTGGTGAAACAGGACTGTAGGAAGGCTGTTAAATATATTCTTTCCTTTTCTAAAAAAGTGATATACCATTGTTCACATCCTTGTAATTGTCTTTCCTACACATCTTTACACTATCTGAATTTATGTATTAAAAGAATAAAAGCTGTTGTCTTCATCTTCTCCATTTATAACTTCCCTGGTTTATAATTCTGTAGTTTTTTTTCCCCATCTCTTTTCTAATGTCTGGTTCTCCCTCTTCCTTTTAGTTTATTGGAAAATGTGCAGGTTATTTCATTGCTTTTCCTGACTGATCATCTTGATTGCCTCTCTTAGGGAGGAGGCAGAGAGGAGGAGAACATGCGCAGCATGGATTCCAGCACCATTAAAATCAGCCCTGGATCTCCAGAACCCATAGATAATTTCTCAATAATTCTTGAAGCACCACAGGTATTTGGTTAATGTCATTAAAATACCTTGGGTTACCTTGGATCTGAAAAAGGAATGGTGATTTCTTAGTAGTTGTAAGTAGTTGCTTCAGCTTTGTGAAGAAAGTAAGGTACAGGAGCAGAACACCTTTTAATATAATGAAGTAAAACAAAAAAGTAGTGTAGTGTGTAAGGCAAGCTTGAAATCTGTTCTTCATAGACTTCCTATGTCATCCTGTGATTATTTCCTCTTCCTCAACTCTCCTTTTTCTTATCTTCTGAGATATAATTTTATTTGTTTTGGGAGGATGAGTCACTAAAAATAGTGATGAGAAACTAGGGTGAAAGTCAATAGTCTTGCAACACCAAACTGTTTAGAATAAGAGAAATGAGATTAAAAAAAATGGATATTTTCTTAATTCTCCTCTGTTCTCAGTTGCTTTGCAAAATTTTTATTGATTCAGGCTGGTAAATGCATTGGTTTTAGAGCAGAAAAGACAGGACATTAAAGATCATCCAGAACTGCAATACACTAATAAAAAGAAGTACTAGATTTTCTTCTTGCTAAAAATGTCTGTCTATGGATACAAATGCATCTTTAATGCTGAAATGGTATGTTAGAACCAACAAAAGAAGCAAATATTATGGGGTAGATGCAGATATACTGTGTAGAAATTAGCTTGGATGTGGTATTTACTGATTTTCATGATGTAAAATGGAGTTTGTTGCTTTCTGGGTGCACAGGAAGGGTTCCTGGCAGAGCAATTAATCCTCTTCCAGCTCAGGTTGTTTCTCCGCTTCCTAAATAAAACTAATGTTATTAAGTATTTTAAAAATAAATTTAAAAATCAATTTCATCTTAAAGTTTTGCTGAATATAGAAACTGGACTGAGCAATTTGTACAGAATACAGGCAGGGCTATTTGCTTGTGTTTTTATTTTACCTTCTGTATGACAGCATTGATAGTAGCTCGTAGCAGTAGTATTAATTTCCCATCATTTATTATCTTACCTACTCATCTAAGAGCCAAGAGTGGTGTGTCAGGATGGCTTCCACTCCCATGCACTAGCAGAGTGCTGACAAAGCTGGCTTAAAAAAAAAAAGAAGAATGGAACTGGCAGATTTTATATGCTACACCAGTATGTTCCACTGTCATGTTTGCAGTATTCCCTGTTCCATTGGTAGAGTCTGTTGCTGCAGTGCAGCAGTTTGTGATGCTCCATACCTGAGTGCTGTAGCAGGAGCTGGTCACACAAACTGCCCTGTACTTCTCAGCTTAAGTCTCAACTGGTTTCTGTCACCACACACCAGAGTGGTTGGAGAATGATGCTGCAGAAGTGAAGGGAAATGAAAGGAAGTAAAGATGGAGAGAATTAGAATCTCTTCAGACTGGGTGTTTTATGAGCTGGAGGTACACGGGGCAAATAGATTAAAGGAACATTTAATGCTTATGAAAGATGTGCTGATTTCTAGATTGCTGATGTTCTCTTTCATGCCAGCTAGTATTATTGCATTGTTCCCTTATGCTCTTGCCTGTCTCTTGTTTTCCCTCCTGCCTCTCACTTAAGCTATGGAAAATTTTGGCAGTGTCTGGGGTGGTGTTTTTGGTTTTTTTCTGCATTTGATCAAATAAAACAGGATCCTGACACTAAAGGTCAGAAATGGTGAAGTACCTTGGGGAGGCTGGGAAGAGGCAGGAAGCAGAAAGAAAAACATTTTGAGTGGGGACCCCTGAATCTGCAGCTTGATTTTGGTGCCTGGAACAGCAGGTTTGGACATACTGACCTGGTGGCCTGAAGAACAGAGAGGAAAATCCTTCTCTGTGTGGCCAGCTTTGTGGTACCAGTGCAAGAGACACCTGTGCAGACCCACTCCATGAGCACCCCACTGGTTTAGGAGCAGCACTGGAAACTGATGAGTCCCAGAAAAACAACAGGGAGTTGAGCAAGGTCTTTCAGAGTGGGTCTTAATACCTTTTAGTTTGTAATTTTTTTATTTGTGGTTTTTGTTTTGTTTGGATTGGGTTTTTTTTTTGTTTGGTTTGGGTTTTTTTTCATTGCTGATGCTGTTGCATAAATAAACTCTTAGTCTGATAGTCTCCTAAGAAATGTACATGCATTCATAAAGCAGATAAATCTGGGGCACAAAGACACTTTAGCTGGATTTAGATATGCTTTTCCTTTAGTTTTTTTTTAGTGTTATTTATTAATTCTTATTCCTTAACTTTAGTCCAGATTGGTTATTCTGAATGGCTGCAGTAATATCAAAGCTATGCAACTTAAATTTCTTTTTAAAAAAATTGGAATATCTACTTCTGGTGTTAAACTCATAAGTCAGAGGAAGTATTTTCTTTTAGTAAATGCAAAGGGGAGAAGATTTTCACTTCAAAAATCAGGATGTACTTTTAATGTGGGTGTAACAGAAAACATAGTTTTAAAAGAGTTAGCAAGAAACATAATGTAAAATCTATATTCCTGTCATGTTTTATGCAGGGTTTCAGAGATGAAACACCTTTTAAAGAAGAACTTGTTGATGAACCAAGTTTGAACTTGGGAAGGTCATTTCAGCTTTCTCAAAATGATAATGAGTGTCAGAAGGAGTCCTGGGAGATGCATGAATTTCTGAAACCCAGAACAGAAGAAATGGATGAAGAACGGGAAATGTTGGTGGATGATGAGTATGAAGGAGATCCAGAATTCCTGAAATATAATGTTTCAGGTGAACAAAAGGCATCTGCAGAGAGAAACCTTGATACAGAACAATGGGCAAAGCAACCTGAGACTCCTGAAACACAAGATGTAAGATCCAGTGTTAGCTTCAGTCCAGAACAGCCCCTGGAAGATTCATTCACTAAAGGTCAAATGGTAAGGAATGCTCTGCTGGTCTCAGTGCTCTACCCTGACCAGGGCACCCATACATCAAGGCAAATTCCAGCCCTAAACTCTGTAAGGAGTCTTTCTAGTGTTTTAATTACTAGGTGAGATCTGGGTACCTCTAATGGACACCAGTCTATCCTTTTGTACATCCTGGAAGGTTGGTTTGGTTACACAGTGCCTGTATATTTCACTGCTGGGATGAAATACATGCTGTGGTTGGTGTATTTACAGGAATCCTCTACATGCATCTTCTTTCCCATCTCAAGCTGAGCCCAAATGAGTCCATTTTGTGGGCTCAGTTTGTTTTGTTTTGTTTTTTGCAAGCTGTACTGATATGGTGCATGTCAGGAAGAGCAGAATGTCACTTTGTGGGTTTAACAGTCCAGGAGCTTCAGCAGCAGTGTTAGTGAAAGGAGCTCCCTTTTCTTTCTCATTATTTTTAATCCAAATCAGTTCCTTGAGCCAGATGTTAGTGCAGTTGAGCGAAAAATTATATGGCAGAAGCAATTGTAACAACCATTCTAGTGGACAAAGGAGTAGAAGGAGACAGAGCTTCAGGTGAACAAAATCTTTATTTATGTGTCCTCAAATTTTCTGAGAATTTTATTTTTCTTCCTTCTGAGCCTTTGTTCATTCACTTGTCAAACAAAAAATGGCTAATATCAGCCTTCCACACACCAGCCTTTGAGATTTATAGTTTTATATGAAAAAAATGAAGTGGAAAAGGATTTAGTATCACAGCCACAGAGAATTGCAGGTTTTGTTTGGCTTGTCCCCTTATGCACTGTGTATATAAAACAGGCTAAAATGCAGCTTCTAGTGACACTTTTATACCAGAGAGCACAACATTAAATTTATAAATTTGTTGGTTAAAAACAACAAATGAACAAGAGTAAAGAACTTCTTTTCTAGATTACAAGGAAGTAGAAAGATACAATTGCTTTATATTGCAATTGCTTATAAAATTTTTCATGCCTCTTCTTAATACAGTGCATAAATGAGCAGTATTTCATAGTTATCTGAATATATATGAATGTAGTTAAGATGTGAATGTTTGCTGTAAAAATCAATGCTCAAGTCATACTCCTGTGTAAGTTCATACCATTGCTTTCTAATTTTAATTAATTTTTTTTCTCTCCTCTGTGAAGGGTGAAGAAAATACTACTGTAAATCCCCTGTTTTTTGGAACCACAGCACAGAGTGGCTACCAAAAAGACATATTTGCAACTGAATCTACCCATTCAGGATCAAAAACCAAGATAGATTTAGGTTTGTAAGAATTTTTTCTTCATCTTACAATTTCATATTTACAAAGTCACATTTTATGCTGAAACACAAATGATAAAATATTCAAGGGAAGAATTCTGCAGGTTCAAAACAATCTGACTTTAAAGAGGTTTCAGCTTCTTGATTCCTCCTCAAAATCTTTCCCTACAGTTGTCACAAGTGATATTAAAAAGTGACTGCAGCTTTGTCCTGCCTCTGGAGAATCACTTTCTGATTGTCCCCAGTAGGACTCTATGCATAAATAAAATAATAGCTTGTGCCTGTAATTTCTATCAGGAATTTGTCTAGGTCATTTTTGAGTGCTGATTATATAGACTGTAGATTATATGCACTTCAGAAAAAAAACCACAACAACCCAAAAGTGTCAGGCTCTAGAGGTATCTATACCACAAACAGCATTTGCAAGTGAACTCTGTGGTAGGTAATTGCCCCATATCTTGGTTTTGTAATCAGTGCTCAGGAGCAAAGTTTCTCCTTGTCAGATGGCCAGAGATGGATGATTAGAATTTGGTAGATCATCAGGGAAATACATTCATCAACCTGCCTGAGACAGCATTCCCTGGTTGGGAGCAGAGAGGTTGGGTTGTTTTCATTCCTTGTCACCTGCATCTTGTCCAGCACACACTAAAAGCTACAGACAGGTGATTCTTGTGAGGAGCTCTGGTGGTACAATGAACATTGATACTTCTGTCACCAAAACATCAGTCCTCCCCAGTGTGATGGAGTTCCATGCTGGAGCAGAGCTTTGCATCTCCTGTATTTCTTATCATGTGTTTGTGTGAGGAGCTTCTGCCAAGTTGGTTGTACCTAAACATGTCTCAGTTCCACAAAGATTAGGTGTTTCCTATTGTGGCTTCACTACATGTATATCAAAAGCAAGATGCTCTAAAGCAAGTGTTTAGTGTGGTTTAAATTCCCTTCAAAGAAGAAATGTTCTGTTTCTCTAAGCCCATTGATCATCACACAATATCCAGGTGTGGAACAGGGGTTTATTTCCAAGGGTGGTGATAACTGGTGGGTGCAGGGACAGAAGAAGCAAAAGTTCCCATCTATACCTTTTCATCTTCAGGTGCAAAGCTTCAGATTGATTCTAAAGGACCTGGGCTTGCTGTTGATCTGGAACCTATTGAAAAGCAAGAATTGAAAGGGGAGGATTATGTTTTCTCTAAGAACCTGGAATCTGGGAGATCCACCTTGGCTCAGCCTAGAACAGCATTGTGCAGGTATGGGGAAAGATTTCACTAAGATTTTAACTGAAGTTTAATTAACACCCTGTTCCAGTGTTTAATGCAGCACACAGGATACATTCTCCCAGTTGGATCATTCTGGTCAGCTAGGCTGGTTTTATCATGTTTTTATCCCTCTAATAAGAATCACAGCATATTTATCAGAAAGTAAATGGCAATTGCTTAAATAGTTGTTTTGAACGAGTGAATGCAGTGCAGACTTGTATATCACAGAGCAGCTTATAAATTTGGTCTGTCCATCATGTTTATTTCTGGAGAATTCCTTAAGTACATTTAAACCTAAATACAAAAATTCCTGTCTAGTCTGTTGACTCTGCACATTTGGTTTCAACTGGACAGTGTCAGAAGGCGTTGCTGTCTCACTGCCAGACACAAAATATGTAAGGAATTGAGACCTGGCATGGGTGATGCCTTTAAAATGTCTTATTCTTCCCCTCCCTCTGCCCCCAATTAGTGAATTACCTGAGAGAGAAGAAGGAGAAGGAGAAGAAACTCCAATCTTCAGCCACTGGGGACCACCACGGACGTATGTTCATGTGATTACATTATTTCTTCCCATTTACCTTATGTCTTTATTTCTACGAGCCTGATGACTTCTCATGGTTGTTTTTTTTCTCTCCTCCTCTGCCAATAACTTTAAGGTACTTGTGTACCTTGGGCTTTCTTAGATACAGTGAATTTTTAACAGATGTTCCACAGAATTATGCCTTCTATTTATACAGCTGAGTTGGGAAAGCTTGGCAGGTTTATGTTGTGGATGACCTACAAGTTCTTGCTCATTTAATAACTATTAGGTGTGAACAATGCACATAGAGCTGCTGTCTCCTTTTCCATTGGTTGTTTGCTAAAACTTAATGGCNGGTTTGTAAGAATTTTTTCTTCATCTTACAATTTCATATTTACAAAGTCACATTTTATGCTGAAACACAAATGATAAAATATTCAAGGGAAGAATTCTGCAGGTTCAAAACAATCTGACTTTAAAGAGGTTTCAGCTTCTTGATTCCTCCTCAAAATCTTTCCCTACAGTTGTCACAAGTGATATTAAAAAGTGACTGCAGCTTTGTCCTGCCTCTGGAGAATCACTTTCTGATTGTCCCCAGTAGGACTCTATGCATAAATAAAATAATAGCTTGTGCCTGTAATTTCTATCAGGAATTTGTCTAGGTCATTTTTGAGTGCTGATTATATAGACTGTAGATTATATGCACTTCAGAAAAAAAACCACAACAACCCAAAAGTGTCAGGCTCTAGAGGTATCTTTACCACAAACAGCATTTGCAAGTGAACTCTGTGGTAGGTAATTGCCCCATATCTTGGTTTTGTAATCAGTGCTCAGGAGCAAAGTTTCTCCTTGTCAGATGGCCAGAGATGGATGATTAGAATTTGGTAGATCATCAGGGAAATACATTCATCAACCTGCCTGAGACAGCATTCCCTGGTTGGGAGCAGAGAGGTTGGGTTGTTTTCATTCCTTGTCACCTGCATCTTGTCCAGCACACACTAAAAGCTACAGACAGGTGATTCTTGTGAGGAGCTCTGGTGGTACAATGAACATTGATACTTCTGTCACCAAAACATCAGTCCTCCCCAGTGTGATGGAGTTCCATGCTGGAGCAGAGCTTTGCATCTCCTGTATTTCTTATCATGTGTTTGTGTGAGGAGCTTCTGCCAAGTTGGTTGTACCTAAACATGTCTCAGTTCCACAAAGATTAGGTGTTTCCTATTGTGGCTTCACTACATGTATATCAAAAGCAAGATGCTCTAAAGCAAGTGTTTAGTGTGGTTTAAATTCCCTTCAAAGAAGAAATGTTCTGTTTCTCTAAGCCCATTGATCATCACACAATATCCAGGTGTGGAACAGGGGTTTATTTCCAAGGGTGGTGATAACTGGTGGGTGCAGGGACAGAAGAAGCAAAAGTTCCCATCTATACCTTTTCATCTTCAGGTGCAAAGCTTCAGATTGATTCTAAAGGACCTGGGCTTGCTGTTGATCTGGAACCTATTGAAAAGCAAGAATTGAAAGGGGAGGATTATGTTTTCTCTAAGAACCTGGAATCTNCTCTACATGCATCTTCTTTCCCATCTCAAGCTGAGCCCAAATGAGTCCATTTTGTGGGCTCAGTTTGTTTTGTTTTGTTTTTTGCAAGCTGTACTGATATGGTGCATGTCAGGAAGAGCAGAATGTCACTTTGTGGGTTTAACAGTCCAGGAGCTTCAGCAGCAGTGTTAGTGAAAGGAGCTCCCTTTTCTTTCTCATTATTTTTAATCCAAATCAGTTCCTTGAGCCAGATGTTAGTGCAGTTGAGCGAAAAATTATATGGCAGAAGCAATTGTAACAACCATTCTAGTGGACAAAGGAGTAGAAGGAGACAGAGCTTCAGGTGAACAAAATCTTTATTTATGTGTCCTCAAATTTTCTGAGAATTTTATTTTTCTTCCTTCTGAGCCTTTGTTCATTCACTTGTCAAACAAAAAATGGCTAATATCAGCCTTCCACACACCAGCCTTTGAGATTTATAGTTTTATATGAAAAAAATGAAGTGGAAAAGGATTTAGTATCACAGCCACAGAGAATTGCAGGTTTTGTTTGGCTTGTCCCCTTATGCACTGTGTATATAAAACAGGCTAAAATGCAGCTTCTAGTGACACTTTTATACCAGAGAGCACAACATTAAATTTATAAATTTGTTGGTTAAAAACAACAAATGAACAAGAGTAAAGAACTTCTTTTCTAGATTACAAGGAAGTAGAAAGATACAATTGCTTTATATTGCAATTGCTTATAAAATTTTTCATGCCTCTTCTTAATACAGTGCATAAATGAGCAGTATTTCATAGTTATCTGAATATATATGAATGTAGTTAAGATGTGAATGTTTGCTGTAAAAATCAATGCTCAAGTCATACTCCTGTGTAAGTTCATACCATTGCTTTCTAATTTTAATTAATTTTTTTTCTCTCCTCTGTGAAGGGTGAAGAAAATACTACTGTAAATCCCCTGTTTTTTGGAACCACAGCACAGAGTGGCTACCAAAAAGACATATTTGCAACTGAATCTACCCATTCAGGATCAAAAACCAAGATAGATTTAGGTTTGTAAGAATTTTTTCTTCATCTTACAATTTCATATTTACAAAGTCACATTTTATGCTGAAACACAAATGATAAAATATTCAAGGGAAGAATTCTGCAGGTTCAAAACAATCTGACTTTAAAGAGGTTTCAGCTTCTTGATTCCTCCTCAAAATCTTTCCCTACAGTTGTCACAAGTGATATTAAAAAGTGACTGCAGCTTTGTCCTGCCTCTGGAGAATCACTTTCTGATTGTCCCCAGTAGGACTCTATGCATAAATAAAATAATAGCTTGTGCCTGTAATTTCTATCAGGAATTTGTCTAGGTCATTTTTGAGTGCTGATTATATAGACTGTAGATTATATGCACTTCAGAAAAAAAACCACAACAACCCAAAAGTGTCAGGCTCTAGAGGTATCTTTACCACAAACAGCATTTGCAAGTGAACTCTGTGGTAGGTAATTGCCCCATATCTTGGTTTTGTAATCAGTGCTCAGGAGCAAAGTTTCTCCTTGTCAGATGGCCAGAGATGGATGATTAGAATTTGGTAGATCATCAGGGAAATACATTCATCAACCTGCCTGAGACAGCATTCCCTGGTTGGGAGCAGAGAGGTTGGGTTGTTTTCATTCCTTGTCACCTGCATCTTGTCCAGCACACACTAAAAGCTACAGACAGGTGATTCTTGTGAGGAGCTCTGGTGGTACAATGAACATTGATACTTCTGTCACCAAAACATCAGTCCTCCCCAGTGTGATGGAGTTCCATGCTGGAGCAGAGCTTTGCATCTCCTGTATTTCTTATCATGTGTTTGTGTGAGGAGCTTCTGCCAAGTTGGTTGTACCTAAACATGTCTCAGTTCCACAAAGATTAGGTGTTTCCTATTGTGGCTTCACTACATGTATATCAAAAGCAAGATGCTCTAAAGCAAGTGTTTAGTGTGGTTTAAATTCCCTTCAAAGAAGAAATGTTCTGTTTCTCTAAGCCCATTGATCATCACACAATATCCAGGTGTGGAACAGGGGTTTATTTCCAAGGGTGGTGATAACTGGTGGGTGCAGGGACAGAAGAAGCAAAAGTTCCCATCTATACCTTTTCATCTTCAGGTGCAAAGCTTCAGATTGATTCTAAAGGACCTGGGCTTGCTGTTGATCTGGAACCTATTGAAAAGCAAGAATTGAAAGGGGAGGATTATGTTTTCTCTAAGAACCTGGAATCTGGGAGATCCACCTTGGCTCAGCCTAGAACAGCATTGTGCAGGTATGGGGAAAGATTTCACTAAGATTTTAACTGAAGTTTAATTAACACCCTGTTCCAGTGTTTAATGCAGCACACAGGATACATTCTCCCAGTTGGATCATTCTGGTCAGCTAGGCTGGTTTTATCATGTTTTTATCCCTCTAATAAGAATCACAGCATATTTATCAGAAAGTAAATGGCAATTGCTTAAATAGTTGTTTTGAACGAGTGAATGCAGTGCAGACTTGTATATCACAGAGCAGCTTATAAATTTGGTCTGCCCATCATGTTTATTTCTGGAGAATTCCTTAAGTACATTTAAACCTAAATACAAAAATTCCTGTCTAGTCTGTTGACTCTGCACATTTGGTTTCAACTGGACAGTGTCAGAAGGCGTTGCTGTCTCACTGCCAGACACAAAATATGTAAGGAATTGAGACCTGGCATGGGTGATGCCTTTAAAATGTCTTATTCTTCCCCTCCCTCTGCCCCCAATTAGTGAATTACCTGAGAGAGAAGAAGGAGAA
>VYZU01027028.1:0-13142 GCA_013401355.1 Ceyx cyanopectus | reverse complement strand
GCAAACACAACCAGCTGATGCTCAGATATTTAACCAAAGGCTATGCTAAGGTTACAATAGTGTTAGAGGTATCTTCCAGACACCAGATCATTACAAGGATGGATAGTCCTCAATTTTATTCCAGCAAGTGGATTAATTTTTATTAACAAATGTAAACCCCTTTTTTCTTATTCTAATTTTTCAAGCTAATTGTATGTTAATTAGATAGCTTCTCAATTTCAATTTGTATGTTAAATTGATTGTATTTCACTGTTTGGGATGACTTTTTCATTGAGTCCTTTATGCTAATTGTTAGAAGGCATTTTATCATCACATCTGCAAAGTTGAACTTTCTAGTGGGTTTATTTGTCATGCTACTTTACTGAACAGATAGTCAAATTAACCCATGTTGTACCTCAAACAAATGACACTAATCAACAGAATGTTATAAAGCCTTGAATGTCAAAAATCACTAGCTGTATCACTTTGTATTATCTTGTTTCCACAGCAGTACTTTCTCCATATACAGCTTCAATGTAGGGATAGGAATTGGCATCACATGACCAGTCCCAATGTCCGTTTACAAGCGTGTAAATTCACCTTAAAGGGATGTTAAAAATGCACCTACATGTCATGCAAAGTGCGTGCAGAGATCTTCCAATATAGCACATAGTTGTGTATTGATACTAATTTATAGAACAAATTAAGAATTCCTGGGGTTTTTTTCATATAACAGGCATGTGTACAATTGTAACACTAGTCTCCCTGGTTGTAAGGCTGTGGACTAGTCAGAAGCAGCAGTTAAAGATCATTTCTGCACAAGTCTGTCTAACAAACCAGAAGGAAAGTGCACCGTCCTGCCTTACTATTACCAGTAAGTTTAACTAGATCAAACTGATTTGTTTTGGTCTTCACATTAATGAAATATCAACAGGATAAAAATGAAAGCCAACCTCTTCTGTTACGTTAAGCATTTGTAAGAAGCAAGGTGAACGTACTGTACTAATCCACTGAAAGGATTAAAGGGTCATTTATGGATGAAGAATCACCCCCAGCTGCAGTGATGCCAAACTTCTTAGAGCCAGCTTTGCCCACTGCACAAATTCCCCACGTATTACAGAACACTGCACATGACATAGCATAGGAAGCATCACACAGCCAAGGCATCTAAATGTACAGTAAACAACTTTCAAAAACCACAGGCCACAAGTGCTATCAGGTTAAGGCTGTCCCACAAACATTCCTCTAAAACAAATATCCCCTGTGCACCAGAACTGAGGGAAACAGGATAAAGTGTCTCTCAAAGCCCTGAAGTCCTCAGGATTCAGGTCATTAACAATCCAGATTTTCTAATCAAAAGATTAGCATCTTAAAAGCTGCTCAATAATGAAAATAAAATGTAATCGTTTGTATTAACTTAAGCAAAAGAAGGAGAGGCAGGAATAACAAACATCCTATTGAGAATTCATTATCTAAAACTACTGAGATTATTGTATTTTAATAGAATCCTAGAAGAATCCTCTAGGTATTCTTAATGCAGATTCATTAGGGAGGACAAAGCCTAGTAGTACAAACCAAATCCTCTTAGGAAAACTTCCCTCTCCCTACCAAAGAAATACCCTGTTTTTCTCTCACTGCCCCTTTCAGAGCAAGATGTGGAGACAGGGAATAGAAAGGTTATGAAGAGAAAGGGGCTGCTAAAAGCTCCCAGACACAGCATCGCATTTTGCAAAATATGGCAAAATTATCGTTTGCTTTTCTTTGCATCCAGAACAACTCCATATGGCACAGGTTGGACTTACTGCCATTAAAGGTTCTTTTCGTGATTTAGCAATAATTTCCCATTCCCATGGCAACCTCAGCCATCTGCACGGGGAAAGCAGGAAGTGACAGTACTTCTGTGCCATTGAAACTCGAATGGATCTACCTGCTCTGAAAAGAAAAAGCCCTTCTGTTTCAAGTCCTGTTTTCCTCTTTCATGACAACTCAAATGTGTGGATCAGAGCTCTTCTGAGAGGGATCTAGGGAAGGTTTTTCTTGTTTTCAGTACATAGTACTTGTCCCTCTTTTTGCATGTTTTCTGGAAAAGCAGTCAAGCAGGAACATTCTCACAAGACAGCCCAACAACCATTTATTTATCAACATAAGCATCGGTTTTCTGTTTGAAATACAACTTAACATGTTCTGCAATCGCTTGCCAGGCAGAGAAGTCACTCTCTAGGGCACACAGATTTTAATAAAAGATGAAGTAATTTTTATCACATGGGAAAAAAAACTTCAACACGTTCATATGCTATCTTAAGATAAAAGCCTTGTGTCATTTCCAGAACAAGTCAGGTTCAGGTAAGCAGGTCACAGTGGTCCTTCAAAAGGAGGAGGCTAAATCTGAGGCTAGCTTTTCAGTGAAACTTCTGCATAGACCCAGTACAGGTATTTCACCATCATCTGCCAGACCAGTTCCTCACATAGGGACATATAAAGAGAGCACCTGTTACTTGGCAATGGTAGAACTACCATTAGATATTCTCACCAGTATAGCAGTGCAGATAGTTTTATAGCCTCTTTCTAACAAGAGTTGAGATTTGCTGCTACAATGAAGTAGACAATGAAAGCAATAAAATAATTTGCCATTTCAGGAAAAAGTTAATCCTAAAATATCTTAATTCACAAACCATATCCAATATCATACTTACGCAGTTGTTTACTTCTAATGGTTATTACCTCATTGACTAGAGATGACAAGTTGTGATGGAAAATATGGCTTGGTGAATCAGAACATTAACCTCCCTTTGAGCTTTAACCCAACAGATGGCTAGTTTAGGTGATTCAATAATTCTGTTAATTAGGACTCCAAAAGAGTAGTGTTCAGAAAGAGGATGCAATCTCAAACACACCATTACTTTTCCCCATTAGGGGCCACATCCATTGCATGAACAAAGAAACAAGAAAACTGCAGCAAGTTCAGCAGCTCTCCTTAGGATGCTGCATACAAAGAGAAAAAAAAAATCTACAAGATCCTGGTGACCAACTCTAAGCTGGGCAGGGCTGCTGCTGTTTTTGAGAACCATTTCACTTCCACTTGGCCAACTAACAGGCAAAAAGCTCATAAGCTTTTCTGTGTCAAGACAGCAGAGCTAGCTGGAGCTGATGGGTGGTGAGACGAGCAGGAGATACCCAGGGTCTCACCAGCTCAGGTGCTCCTTGTGTGCCTGACAAGCACGGCAAGCACAGTACAGTACCACAGTCACCCACAGCACCTTAGCACAGGATACACACTTCACATTCTGCAGCCCCCCCCTTCAGGCTTTACTATGGGCTTGGCTAGTAGGACTTGTACTCCTTAAGATACCTGCTAGCTGTATTCATAAAGCTTTGCTTTCTAGGGCTGATAATTTTATAGGACTCAGATCATTTAGATTAAAACCATTAGGTTTCTGCCTCAGGTTTTTGGAGTCACCTTAGAAAATGGCAGAAACAGTGTCACATTTCTGAGTTTTAGGCACAAGTCATACTGACACTACCATGAACAAATCATGGCAAGTTATTCAGTTACATTGTTTAGGATGTTAAATAAAAGTATGTGTGTCATATGAGGGAAATGGAGCAGCTTGACTAGTGCAGAAGACAGATTCACTATTTCAGAAGGCTCATGTATCAGTGAATAGTAAAGTTGAAGACCAACTATTAAAATTCTCCAATATGGTCTTAAGCCATACTTAAAGCCAATATATTTTCTCTGTTAAAAAGTGCTTTCAGAACTGTAAAACTCGTATTTTCCATCAGTTCCAAGTACCTGTAAGCCAGCATCCCCTAAACAACTCTCCAAGAATTGTCCAACCTGATGTGGGAAGGAACAGCACCACATTTCAATTGCTCTGCTTTACTTAGAAATGAACTCCCAGCCACCTGTCCACATGCTTTTGGAGAAAGAGCTACCACACCTGCCAGAAGATGACAGAAAATGCCGTGTGCCATCAAAAGCCATGGTCAAAGAGCTGCCCCACCTCTCCCAAGTGAGGCAGGACACTCTGCCTGCATGCTTCACACTAGCAGAGCAACCTGCATTGCACAGCACTCAGTTCTCAGTGTACCAGGATCTCAAAATGTACTGGCAGCAAAAAAACCCCAAACACTTCAGCATTTCAGATCTGCTTCAGATGTACAAAATTTGACATACAAACATCTATATTTTAAGATTCAAAAAATACATCTTATAACCTAGGACAAAAACACCGGTGTAAGCTTTTTTACTACATCACAAAGTGCTGAAGTAGAACATTTTACTTTCCAGATTTTCTGTTTTTCATCTCTTCTCCAGTGACTCCAATCAAATTGAACTTAGTTCAGATGCAAATTAATTGTTCCCCACCTAAACCTAAGTTTCACTAATAGCAAATGTTTCACCAAAGCTATGTGAAATATAATCACTCGTGTTTTCTAAAAACGGCCATTCAACTTACTCTTTCCTGTCTGCACCTGCAGCACCATACGTAACACATCAGCTTCACCTTCATGTTCTCCCAGGACACCCATGTGCTCCAGTGCCCATGCTGGGGTTTGCCCCATCTCATGATGAATTCTTTGAAGAAGCTTTTCTGGCAAGAACCACTTCACACACAAAAAACCCCAAACAACTCTAAACCATCATCAACACAAAAAAAGCTTTCCATCGGGGTAGCTTGATGAATGTGCTCATTTGTATTTGTAGGACTTGTAATAGTAGAGAAGGCAAGGGATAGAAGAGGCATTTCAGTAGTTTACATGACAGGGCACCCGTAACATGACAGGGCAACCATAACTGCCAGGTACTTCTAAAAGAAGTAGTGAATCCCTACTGAAGTAATTTACAAACTCTAGAAGACACGGAAAGAAATCAGAACTGGTGAAAAACCCAGTTATCACCCTGACCAGAACAGGGGATCAATCTAGGGATAAGGATTAATCAGAAACTGCAAGCATATTTCCCTGTTACATCATGGCTCTTAATTATTCAGACAGAATAACCAAGAAAGAATTCAGTAACTGCATTATTACCAAGGGCGAAAGGAAAACGAAACTGCTTACTCTTCTGCTCATCACAGTCACCCAGCACCTTGGATGGTGGATTAATAAAACATTCAATAAGCAAAGAGTTGGCAGTGAACATCTGCTAGATTGCGTTGTATGGGTGTTAAAATGCTGCAGCAAGTTAATTTTCCTTCCCGTGGGAAAGTGAAGGTTCTCACTAAGCAGTGACCTTGTTGGCAAGCTGTTTGGAAAACAGTAGAAAGATGTTTTGACTCTGGGTGTTGTGGCACTCCAGCCAATCACCCCAGGGGGTGGCTGATTTCTTGTCCAATTACCTCGAAGTTAAAAGGGTATTAAAAAAATTTGAAAGCAGATCGGTGAGAGCACTGCAACTTTGTCTTGTGCTCTGTTTCTCAAGGAGGAAATAAGGAAATTAACAGATGAAGAGAACACAAAGTAATGCATCACAGTTATACATGATTCAATGCAGTTGTTTGGAGCAAAACATCTTGAGATTAAACAAATACATACTATACATTACTCTGCCAAGGGTCACATTCACAATCAAAGTGTTTAAGAGTTCATTTTTAAATGCACATTCAAAGAGGATTAGTTTGGAACACAGTTAAAACCCTCTAGAGTTCCACAGAAGGTCACCACTTTATAGTCAACCAAATTAACTACTGTTTTGTATGCATGTAAATCGATGACCTTTTAATTACTTGATATTTAGCAATTGCTCACTGCAAGATTCCTTCATGACATCCATCACACAGGAAACCTCACCGCTTTGACAAGACTACACTGCTCCAGCATTTAGTCTAGAGGCTTTCAACAGAAAAGCCCAAACTCTGGAACTGACCACAACCAAGCTTTGGAGGTTGGCCCTAAATTTTTCCAAGTCCCTTCATTTTGAGCAGAGTTAAAACTAACACCAACAGCCAACTTGTACACTTTATGAAATATCCACCTTCAGTGTCACTTGCTACCACTTGGTTCAAATAACTGATTTCTTGCTCTCATGCAAGCATGACATTTAGTAGTTCTGAGAATCATAGAATAATGTAGGTTAAACATGACCCCCAGAGGTCACAGCTACCTTTAAAGGCAGTAAAAACAAGAAGTTCCAAAAGCAGAACTGCTAGTTGTCCTGGTTTGGGTGAAAACCAAGCAAATTCTGTTCAGTGATTTTACTTTTCAGCTTAAGTTTCTAACTAACTGCACTTTCTAGAGTTAGCAGCATGTTTTGCAGACAGTGTCTGCTTCTAACAGTGATAACACCTCATGTTTACAGTTACTGCCAGGGATGGAATGCAAAACCAAGGCCATGGCTAGAGTTTGTGTGTTGCACTGGGGGGTGCAGAAAGTGAAAGACCACACCTGCGGGGAGGAGCGGACAGGACAGGTGACCCCAAACTGACCAACGAGGTATTCCATCCCATACACGTCATATCCAGTATATAAGCTCGGGGGGTCCGGAAGTTCGTCCCTTCTTCTTCGGGAGTCCTTCTCTTTTTGGCCCTTTTTGCCCTTATTGCCCTTCGCTCGCCCTTTTGGTCCCTTCTTCGCCCTGTTCCGGCCCTTCTCGTCCCTCTTCGCTTCCGGTCTACCCCTTTGGCTTTGGCTCTTCTCTTCGCTCCGAGACCCGGTGCCAGAGTCCAGCTCCTCCACAGCGTCCGTGAGGGTGACGTAATTACCATCGGGGGGAGGTTGGGTTCGGTACTGGCTTTGTACATATTTGTATATACTTCATTTTCATTTTTTTTAATTAAATTGTTTTAGTTCCTTTTTCTAATCACTAAGTCTCTCTCCCTTATTCCTTTTCTCTCCCCTTTGGGGAGGGAGGGGGGTTAAAAGAGAGCGGTCTGTTATCGGTCTGGGGGTTGCCCTGACTCCAAACCGCGACAGCAGAACTGCTAGTACCATATAAAAGAGCAGAACTCCATGCAGATGTCCTTAGCTTCACCTTAAGACTTTCTTTCTTACAATATCAAAATAAATAAGAAGTTTCTTTTCTAAGTATACTATTGTTTCTCTTTAAATAACCCCACTGTATCAACCTTTTGTCTTTTTATTTTCCCAAGTAGAGTCTTTTGTTCTTCAAATGCTGAATTCCTCCACAGCACTAGGTAAAAAAACCCAAAACACAACACCAACACAAAAACAAAACAAATCACTACACAAGAGTTTCATGGTTTTGAATGCTGACTTTCTAACTTAAAACATGTTTTAAAGTTGCAACTCCTAGAGTATCTCCACTCCTACATAGAGTGACTGAGGAGGGAGGAAAAAAAATTCTAAAAATTCCAGAAATCCTAAATAGTTGAGTCCATCACTCCAGGTATAAAAATAAATGCATGTGGAGATGCACAAAAGCAGGCCACAGTGGTCATAAGCACTACAGGTATTAAGCACAGACAAAAATGCTTCTCATTTGAGCTGAAGCTTTCAACTCTCTTTTGAAGACAGCATTGGCTTTCATTGTTACTCAGCATCCATAAACGGGTGCTTCAGCTGTAACACTTTTTTACAATCCCTTCCTTAAACACTGACAGCAACACTACCGTGGCTCCCAAAGTTTTCTTTGTCAAGCACCACATCAAAAATCCACTTCAGCAAAATAATCATTGGACTAAAATATAAATTAAAAAAAACCAACCAACCAAACAACTCCCCCAATATCTATGCAAGAGGTCTTTGCAACCTACTCACAGGTCACACAAGGTACAAAGGGGTGGGAAAAATACACCAACTTTGACCACATAACTATACACCTTGAGCATCTAAAAAAAAAAAAAAAAAGCCCGAAAACACAAACCCAATAATTTTAAAAGATCATGGGTTACTGAAACGACAACTCATTTCCTTGGTTTCTCTGCTACAATGCTGGTTCCATGAAGTTTCTAATTAGTGGACAGTGGCAATGCACCTAACACAATCTATCATAAAATTCAGCAAAGTTCCACAGCCCTGGTGCTACAGCAATTAAAAATAAAAAAAGGGTTTATTACTCTTCAGTAAAACAGAGAAGGATTTATGTGTCAGAAGTTTCAAAATCTGCAGCCCCTACAACTTTCTATAAACACTTTTGCCCCCCCTTCACTGTTCAAATGAACAGGGTTACATAACCTGCTTTTGCTGCTGTCAGTGTAGGAAAGGGTGCTACTTTTGATTAAAACTTAGCACTTCAGCTGTTCTACTCCACGTAATACAGCAGTGAGTAGTACTGTGGTGACCCACAGGAGGTGCACAGTCTCTTCTTTAAATGCTTCAAATGCCTTTTGATTATTCTCTTCTGGCAATCCTGTTTCTAGGGAAATGTTCCCACATGTCCCCTACCTAACCCATACCCAAGAAGATTAGATAAACTAAGGCACTTCTAGGAAAAACAAGTTTTTTACTACTAATAACCAATAACTAAGTCTAACTTACAGCATCAGAATGAGCCGAATCTGCCCCTAATATCTTCCCTATTAACAAATACAAGGAATACTAGATTTTATATGTATATATTGACATTTACAGGTGAAAAGACAGCCTACTCCTAAGTTAGTTTAGGATCATCTATTGTCTTATTAGTTTATCCACCCATAAACGAGATACACTGTCACCCTTGACAATTTCTTACACTAGAAGCTCTGCAGAG
Source organism: Ceyx cyanopectus (assembly GCA_013401355.1). NCBI lineage: Eukaryota > Metazoa > Chordata > Aves > Coraciiformes > Alcedinidae > Ceyx > Ceyx cyanopectus. The sequence goes on along the minus strand of VYZU01027028.1, from coordinate 4,510 downwards.
GATCTAGGAGTTAATTGCGTTAAGTTTACCTATAAAGGGGGAAAGTTTTATAAATAATTACTGTATCTGAGTGTCTTCAGAATAACATCATACATAGGAATGTTATTTCATAATCAGGCTGCACTTTCTTCCACACCCCCACCTCTGACAAACCACACATCGCTTCTGCTACAAAAGACATTTATTTCTACCTGAGGAAGCTCCGGTTGTTCGGGAGGTTCACAAACAAACGTTTCTCTCTGCCTTAAACAACCCGAGAAACCATAAGGAACACCTCCGAAAGTCACAGTTCCCTTTTCTGAAGCCAAAGAAAACCAAGCAGATGAACAGGTTAGAGAGTCACGGGGGTATTTATGGAAAATTCATCCCTCCTTCATCCATGCGACTGCCCGTCAGCCCTCAACCGTCAGCCGGGTGCACCGAGCTGGCTGCCCGGGCTGAACACGCTCGCTGCGCTCCGAGCAAACAGCCCCGGCTCCCAAACACGGGCAGTCCCCTCGCGGCCCAACCTCGGGCGACAGCAGCGGACACGGCAGGACGTGCCCGAGCACGGTATTGTACCGAGAGGGAACGGAAAGTGGACAGGGCGCGTCCTCGCTGCTGCCGAGACGCGACTGCTCTCGGCGCCAGGCCCCGACAGGCAAGTGCGGCCCCAGCGGACACTGCCTCTACCCGCGGGAACGGGCCCCGGCAGCTCCGGCATCCAAAACACCCTGCCCCGCCGCCCTACCTGGGATGGCCAAGTTGGAGAGGGGGTAGGAGCGCAGCTCCGCCGGCAGCGAGCCCATCCAGTCCGCGTTGCTATCTGCCATCGCTCCCGCAGCGCGCCGCCGCCGCCGGCCGCCCTTCCGTCCCGGCCGGCGGCCTCATTCCCGGCCTGGCGAGCCGAGCTGAGCCGGGCGGCCTGGGCCGGCAGGGTCGCGACCGGCTCCAGCACCACGTCCCTCGTTGTGTAACAGGTGCGGCCCTGCCGGGCGCGCTGCCGTCACCGGCCATCGGCCATTGGCTGCCCGCCCTTCGCCCCGCCCTCGGCCCCGCCCCGCCTCCCGCTCCGCGCCCGCCCGTTGCCGTGGTCAGAGTGCGGAGCGAAGGCGGAGGTGCCGCGGGGCGGAGGTGCCGCGGGGCGGAGGTGCCGCGGGGCGGAGGTGCCGCGGGGCGGAGGTGCCGCGGGGCGGAGGCGCTCGGCGTGGGGCCCCGTCAACGGCCGCGCCGGCTCTTCCCGCTCCCTGTCCGCGCTGAAACAGCCAAAGCGCCCGGCCGCGTGTCCGGTCCGGCACGGGGGAGATGTCAGCACAGGGGCTCGGTGGCCTCTCGCCGCAACTGACACCACGCAGGGCTCCTACCGTCCTAGTCACCCGTCATTCAACCCCCACTGAGCCATCTGGTTCTCTCTTCGCTCGTGACGGCACCGGCTGTGAAATTTTACGCATGCACCGTGAGCACCCATCCGCTGCCCGGTTGAGGATACGCTCGTGGTGGACGCCCGCCGGTTGTGCGCGCTCTGTGTGTGCGTGTGTGTGTGTGTGTGTGTGCGTGTGTGTGTGAGGCTGCTCACACGGGTACCCCGCGCACACAGGGAATCGGCCTCTGAGAGTCACCCCGTGGTAGCGCCAGAGAAGCCACCCCCAGTGTAGAGGGCCAACACTGCAGAGGTCAGCTGTCAGTAAGGGTATTTATCAGCTGGAGCAATTTCTGTGCTGCTCCTGACCAGTCAACATCACAGTAGAAGATGTAAGGAGCAAGACAGGGCTGCCTCGATCCTTTCCACCTGCCCTATCAAGCAATTCCCTTTCCCTGACAGCTTCACACTTTTGACACCTCACGCAGTGTTGGGTAAAGCGTTTTGCCCAAAATAATGTCTGGATTTGCTGGAACAGACAAAATGCATTTGCTAAGGTACATTTTTTTCTCCCTTGCTTTTATTACATATCTTTGAAGGATAATGCTTTGTGACTTGCTTTTCTTCTCAACTGCTTCTAACAGATATGTACAAACATTTCCATTATTTCCATACTCTTCACACAGGACATAGAGATAACAGATACACAACGCTGAGGTCTACTCTGTCATATGCTAGTGAGAAAAAACCCAAACATTGCTCTGAAAGGTAATTTTTCACTGTCAAATTATTAAGGCTAAATACCAAATGTATATAATTTGAAAGTCCTCTGTTTTGTCTGTAAGGAAGTATTAAATAAACAAGTATGTTTCATTTGACCAGTTAAAGTTTGCACTTTATTCATAGAATGCTTTCATTAATATACAGTGAAACTGCTAATTGAACTATAAAGTACACGTAAGCTTAATGTATCTGTAAATACATACGTGTTAAGAATTTATTTTCACCTAATACAATCATCTGAAAGATGGGTTATGTGGGAGCTACAGTCTGTATCCCTGTAAATTAATCTCCTTTAAATGATGATGTTACTTCACGTTCTTTCTTACATTCCCACCATGGCAGCTCAGACCACCCAGCAAATCAGCATGTGTGAACTCCTTAAATATGGTTGACAACTGTGGTTGTTTCACAGTGTAGCTTTTCATGATGGGAAAGATTTGCAGTACAGGAGTATCTATTTCACCATGGTAGAGAAGTTGTTCTTGAGGACATCTTTGTATTTTTGGGGTAGCATTTCACTGTGCCCAGTGAAACTGTAAACACTGAAGCTGTAGTCTAAAGCCAAAATGATAAGGTCTGAGCACTGACATGGATGGTACTCTTGGTGTCCTTGCCAGGCTCCATCCTGCATTTCCCATCTTTCAAATGACATAGAGAAGATGCAGTCTGTATGTCAGACATCAAAGTCTGAGGTGGGTGTAGGGTGTGTTCTGGTGCAAGAAAAGGAGTCTGATTGCCACTGCCTCAAGCAATAACCAGGTCTTAGCTTGAGACCGGGTCTTAGCACTCGTCTGCCATCTAGAAAAGAAGGGAGATAAAGCTAGAGTGAGGAGATTCTCAAACCCACTCCTTTCACAGCCTCCACATAATCTCTGACCCTTTGCCATCACTTGTTAATAGTACTGGGACATGGGACAGCATCGGCTACTTCACTCCTGCAGCACAATGACTTTCTCACTTGTTCACAGCTTGTTTCAGCATCCCCAAGCTGTAACATGCAGCATGAGTAGACCCTGGCTCTTGTGGTTAAGGTGGTTTGTAGACCTCCAAACTGCAAAGGACATTCAGACTGTGCAGGATGCTAACAGTTCAAAACCAGAATTATGAGGGAAGGAGGAGGTGCATCCATTCAACACTCCAGGGTGACAACTACAGCTGTGAACATCAGATGCCATGCATAGATACTTGCCAGAAGTAACCACAAGCAGAACTTTCTTATGGTACAAAAACATTTCCTGTGCTTTTCTAGAAAAGAAGAGCATTACATTGCCTGCTCTTTTCCCTAAAACCTCAACCTCTTTCCATCTCCACAAAACTTTGTAATTTTGTTCTGTAATCAGTACCAAACCCTGCAATCACGAACATTAATTGCGATGGCCTCGGGGAAAAAATATGCATTAATAATACCATTTTATTTTCTGCAGACTAAACTCACAAATTATCTAGGGTCTTGTCACATGAGACCATTCAAATGCTCCACTTTAAGCATGTGTTTAAGTGGCTGCAAAAACGAATGCCTAAGCGGGCAGGAAAATCTGTGTCAAGGCCAGTAACTTGGTGTATTTTTCCACATTTCTGGAGCATTCACATGTGAATCACATTCAGCAGTGAAGGTGGTCTGACTGGAACTTTACTACCCATTTTCATCCACAGATTATACAGCTGGATGTACTGAAAGCGCTCATCTATTCCCTCGTGCCCCGGTGCAGAATACAAGCTAATGTCATGGACAGCCCAGACTACCTAGCAGCTCAAATCCCATTCCCACAACCCTAACCCTCCCTTTTCAAATACACAGTAAAAAGATTAGCTGTGTGGATAAGGCTGATGCTATTTAAGTACCGAGGCATATGGTTTTTCACTGTTAGACAATTCCAAACACACAAATGTGTTTTATTTGGATTTTAACATGTGGCTCTGCTACTGCCATCTACAGAACATAAATGCACTTTTAACTGAAAACAATCTGATAAGATCAAGTGTTACAGAGATTTTAGCCACCTCCTCACCATGTCGAATAACATATCTCATTATTCAATGGGGTGCATTGCTACTGTTAAAAAGCTTTCAGTTAATGTTTTCCAAATCTTCAATTTCAGCCCAATGTCTACAGTGCCATGTAAATTCCCAATCCTTACATGCAATTTATCAGCAGACAATACATCAAATAAGCTATTGAAACAGCTGCTGTGTCATTGGCATATTTTAAAGGTCACTTTACTACTGATGAGAAGAAAACTGCAGGATTCACTCTCACAGAGAGAAGCTAATTGCTCAACATTTCATGTAAGTATACTCAGACTCTTCCAAGCTGTTCATTACCATTTTTACCCTGACTGTAATGGAATTATTTAACATTTAAAACCATCAGACACACTCAATCACAAA
>VYZU01027016.1:0-17786 GCA_013401355.1 Ceyx cyanopectus | reverse complement strand
CCCCCCCGGGCTGGGGGAGGGGGACAGCAGGGGCTCTGTACAGCGGGCTCTCCTCACCCAATGCAACAGCTAGCCCTAAAAACTAGGCTTAGAAAGAAGTGGGGGGTTGGGGACACACGACACACAGGCAGCAGGCATCACCCCCCTGCCCATCCCCTACCAGGCCCTTGGGGCAGCGGGGCATGGGGCTGCGAGGTGGGGTGGGGCACTGACCCCCTCAAGGCACACGGTTGGGGGGTGGGCTGGCCATGGAGGACGCTGCCACCATGTAGCACTTGACGCTTTTAAATAGTTTGGTAAAAAGTTCTCTTTAAAAAGCAGCCTCGCCCCAGCCGGTGTGGTGTGGTTTTTTTGCATGGTTTCAAGATTTGGTTTGTAGGGTTTCTTTTTTTGCTTTTTGTTTTGTTGGTTTCTTTTTTTTTTTTTTTTTCTTTTCTCTTTCTTTTCTGGTTTAAAAAGGAATGTCATCGGTCATGTTTGTGGCCAGGTGGGCATCCCTGAGGGGACCCCCATGTCCCCCCTGTACCAGCAACACTTGCAACGTAAACAGTGAGAGCACCTGGGCTTGGGAATAAATGACGAGGGGGGGCTGGAGTGGTTCAAGGGTTAAAAACCAAGATTAAAACCTCATTTTCCCCAGGAAGGGCAACGCCAGCGAGGAGAAGGATGGTGGGGGGTGAGTGCAGGTGGCAGAGGGGACATTGGCCCTGCCACCATGCTGGCACCCAAAAAGTCTCTTTGTAAATTGGGGGACAGAGGGATGAATCCAAAGAGAAGCAGGAATGGGGGTGGCGTGGTCCTTCCTTTGCTGGCACGGCCAGGGGTCCTAGGAGAGAGCAGGAGATCAGTAGTGGGATCTGGGAAGCGGGGCATGGGCATGGCCAGCAGTGCCCATCCCATCTCTGAAGGATGCTCTGTAACCATCCCATTTAGGGGGTCATCATCAGGACCACCACCCACCTGGGCAGCACCAGCACTCAGAAGAGCCCGCAGTCCTTCAGGTTGTTTTTGATGATGACGTCAGTGACGGCATCAAAAACGAACTGCACGTTCTTGGTGTCGGTGGCACAGGTGAAGTGAGTGTAGATCTCCTTGGTGTCCTTCCGCTTGTTCAGGTCCTCAAACTTGCTCTGGATATAGCTGGCTGCCTCATCATACTTGTTGGCCCCTGGGGAGAAGAAGGTGCTGGGCTGCCCTGTGGTCACACAGGGACACTGGCACCCCCTGCCACAAGCAAAGGGGTTTGGGCTTGGCTTGGCTCCCCATGCTACCACAACACTGAATTGATGCTCACCAGGCACAGTGAGCTTCAGGTAAACCCCCAGCAGGGCAGTCCCCATTTTTGCCCATTCCCTGGGACACCCCAAACACCACCACAGCCCACTTTGCTGCCCTGGGCAGAGGACAGCCACCATCTCGTCCCCATCATCTCCTGATACAGGGAAAGGCACTACCTGCTCCTTTCAGAGGGTATTAAGGGTCCTGGCAATACCTGTGTACTCAGGGAAGCAGATGGTCAGGGGGCTGTGCACAATTTTCTCCTCAAAGAGGTCCTTCTTGTTGAGGAAGAGGATGATGGATGTGTCTGTGAACCATTTGTTGTTGCAGATGCTGTCAAACAGCTTCATGCTCTCATGCATCCGGTTCTGGAAGGGGAGATGGCAGCCTGAGCCAGGCAGGGATCCCCAGACAGGCCCCACCCTGCCACTGTCAAACCTGCCACTTCCCCACCACTCCTGCCTGGCCAGGCAGGGCACACTGAGGACCCTGCAAAGCTTGGGCCACCAGAGGAGGGCGTGCTCCCCCGACCCAACCTCCAAGGAGAGGACAGCTCAAAACACCAGCTCCATCATCCCCAACTCACCATCTCCTCGTCTTCAGCCAGCACCAGGTCATAGGCACTCAGGGCCACACAGAAAATGATGGCTGTCACCCCCTCAAAGCAGTGGATCCACTTCTTCCGCTCCGAGCGCTGGCCACCCACATCAAACATCCTGTGCCAGGGAAGCAGTGTGGCAATGGGCAGCAGCTCCTGGCACCACCACCCTTGCCCCTGCCTCAGTTTCCCCAGCTGCCCAGAGCAGGAGCTATACTGGGAAAAGGCACCAGGGCAGTCAGAACATGACACTTCTGCCCTGCTGTAGATCTGCCCTGGCACCTGCTGCCCATCGCATGGACAATGTGGTGCGAGGGCACATTTCCCAGACAGATCAAATCCCCACCATAAGCCAGGCAGGATGAGGCTGCCTTGCCCTGGGGGTGTCAGTGTGATGTTCCCCAGAACCAGGATCCAGAAGGAGCTCTTAGAAATCTACACTGCAGCAGACACTGTGGGGCCCAGAGCCCTTGGCCTTGCTGGGAGCTGGTGGCGTTCAGCCAAGCAGCTGTGGGCTCAGTGGTGCTGCAAGCAGACTGAGGGCTCAGGGGATGACCCCTCAGGCTGAGGGAAGCAGAGCATACCTTGCCTCCACAGAGAAAGCTGGTGGCAACCCCCCATCCATCACCAACCACCCAGCCAGCGAAAAGTCACAGCCATGATTCTGCTCTAGACCATCCTCTCTGCCCCACTGCCTTCTCCAAAGCATGGCATTAGCAATGTGAAACCAAGTGCCTCCATCCTACCTGGGTGGCACAGAGGTCCCTGTGAGCCCCTGCACTCTGAGAGGACCCCAGTAGATCCTTCTGCCAACAGCTCCGGTGCCAAGTGACCAAATGCCCTGGGATGGGTGTGATGCTGGCTTTTTGCCTCAAAAACCAGAACCCTGACTATTTCCCATGGTGGGGGCTGTTCAGTGGAAAGCAAGCTCCGGGTGCCAGCAGGCACCAGTGCCAGTGATTGAACTCAAGACCCTGGCTCCTGTCCATCGCCCTCCCCATGGCGGAAGTGGCATCAGGGAACCCAGATGACACCTTCCCCTCCTCACCAGAGGCTGGATCTGCCCCCAGGCCAAGCCTTGCAAGGCGTTTTTGTGGCTGCTCCAGCTATTTTGGTGGTTTCCGCTCTCTGCGAGGCAGTGGCTCCTGCCATGAGCAAAGCAGGGGGAGGACTCCCTTTCAGCATGCCAGCAGGACCCAGACTGGGACAGGGGTGGGGAAGGGGCTTTTGCTTTGGAAAAAAGCAGAAGGGAAAGGGTTGGACATACTTGAAATGCAGGTCCTTGAAGGTGAAGTGGGTCTCCACGATACCAGTGGTCTTCACCCTGGTGCGCAGCACATCCTGCTGGGTGGGGATGTAGTCGGCACGGGCTATCCTCTCCAGGTCATTCAGGTAGCTGAGGAGGGAGCAAAGAGGCACTGAGGAAGCTGGACTGTTGGTTGTGACTCACCCTCTCTGTATCCATCTGGGCACCACACACTACCCCCAAGTTCCCATACCCCAGCATTGCCCATTTGAAGTGGACAACTCTGAACCAGGCAGCACAGAGGACAGACACCATCCACATGCCAGGGTTGACCCCATGACCCTTGCCAGACACAGGCAGGGCAAGCAGGATGGGCAGCTGTGGGAGCCACAAGGGAACCAGGCTCAGGAGGCCAGGCAGGGAATGCAGCCAGGGCTGGGGGGCTCCCCCTAGTTTCCCTGGCCGTTTCCACTGGGGGAAATGGCAAGAGGAAAGTATTCACTGCTATGGCAACCGGCCGCAGTGCAGCGGAAACAATTGATGGCGCTGTGCCATTTATAGTCAAAAAACACAAAGGCCTGGCGTCCTGGGAGGAAGCAGGAGGTGGGCGGCCAGAGAGGTGTGGAGCTGCATGGCTGGGGGGCTATTGCCCACCCTGAGCCTCCCAGGGTGGCACTGCATGTCCCACTGCCTGCCTGGCACTGCCAAGGCCCAGCGCCCAGCAGCGGTGTCTCAGTCCTCAAGCAGCCACCGGCACCAGCTGAGGTATGCTTTGGAGGATCAAGGCGGGTTTCAATTTCTCCAGCTCTCATTGCTTTAATTAAGTTATTATAAACAGGCTCCTTTAAGCAAATTAGGCTTGCCTGAATTAAGGCTTTTACATCCCCATAATCTGGTGAAAGCCAGATTACATCTCCCAAGGCCACAGGGATCCCTAGCTCTGACAGCAGCACAGCCACTCCCCAGCTTCTGGGAAACCCTCTGGAGCACTGGGGCAAAGCCGGAGCCATGGGTGCACAGGACCCTGCCGTGGGTGCAAGGGCGGGGGAGCCACTAGGCCATGGAACAGCTCAAAACCAGCCGGAAACACACGAGGCCTCCGGCTGACAAAAAACAGGAAACGCCGCGGCACAGACGTGCACAGCACCAGCAAACACTCGGACTTTGTGCCCAGCCCCAAACTCCTGTCACCCCAAAGGGAGGAGGAAGCTGCAGCTGGGAGATGCTGCAGATGGCTGGGGTGCAGGTGGGCCGCGTGCTGGGCATGGCACCGGGCTCCTCATGTCCAGGGTGCCCCGTGCTGCCAGCAGCACAGGGATGGGACATCAGCTACTGTGCCAGCATCTATACAGGTCTGGAGAAAGGCTGAAGCAAGAGCTCGAGGGAGCTCCTAATTAATGCTTATCCAACCACAAAATGTGCCAAACGCACCGCTGCAATACTTGATTTGCAGACACGTTATAGACATATTTGGTCAAACTGTGTGCAAGCTGACAGGCACTTGCTGGTTCTCCTGCACCTCCATCCAGTCCCCACAGCACGGCATGGCCAGGGAAATGCCAGTGTCGGCTGGGAAGTGACGGGGCTGAGCAGGACTTTGGCCAGGGAGGGCGGTGGGTGCCAAGCAGGAGGAAGCGAAAGCTGCAGGCGCCAAAGGAAAGCACCAACAGGAGCTTCTCGGGGGCTGGTGCTTGCTGGAACCTGTGATTCCTGCAACCTCTTCCCCTCCAGTGACCTCCATGCAGAAGAGGGACCCACCTGTGCCGAATGGGAGAGGATGTCTGTGCTGGCACATGGGGAACAAAGCAGCCCCCAGGATGGCAGCAAGTCCCAAGGGTGCTCAGTCCCTGGTGGGCCCAGTTTTGGTGGGGGTTTCCCAGCACATCATGAGCTCCCCCCAGTCCTGCTTTACTAGTACAGGTCTGGGCAGAGAGTGCTAGAGGGCACTGTGTGAGCCGAGTGCAGCCTTGGCCACACCACACTCTCTAGCAATCATACTTTTCGCAGATTAACTTATTTATTAAATCTCTTTAGGGATAAACCCAACCAGATGCAGGCAATTTATCTACCTAAACACCAGTTTGCTGGCTAATATGCCAGGGTAATGCCAAGTCCTTCCCTATAAATTAATTTAAAAATAAAAAGAAAAGCCTCTTGGGCATCCTACTCATCCTGTTCAGACATAAAGTTCCCCGGTGCTTTGTTTGCAGCTTTTTCTTGCCTTCATAATCCATGAAGGACTGGGCAGAGCCTCCAGTTCTGCTCACACAGCGGGAGGCCAAGGGAGAGCATCTCCAGGGACGGACAGTGTGCACAGAGCAGTGGCAGGAGAGGGATGTCCTAGTGCCCCCCTCCCAGGGGATGCAACACCCCATCAGGGGAGGAAACAGCTTTCGAAACATCCGCCATCCCAGTTCTGCTCCGGCTCAGACCCAGCAACAGGTGGGAAGTGGCAGCTCAAGCCCCCAAGCCTGTTGATGTAGAACAGCAGCCCCTGGGGGAATTTTCTGTTGCTCAATAAAAGCAAGGTGGCCCACAGGACTCAGATCCAACCAAGGTGGGGTTGAGAAGCAGAGGTACTCACTAGGCAGCAGAGTCATTTAGCTGGTACTCTCGAGAGCGGTTAAAACAAGCCTGGACCCCATTGTCTGCCCACAGCCTCCGGATCACGTTGGCCAGGTCCTCCGGCATGATGCCCTGCTCCTCAGCGGTGCAGGAGAGTGCAAACAGCTGCCGAGCATCATCCTGCGAGGATAAAATATTGGCACGGAGTTAGTGAGGCTTGCTCTGCCCCAGAGAACCTGACCCCAGCCCACTGTGTCCAGACACCAGAGCAGGAGCTCCAGTGGCGGATGGGAACAAGACCCAAGGGATGCAGTGAGCCCCCTGCCACTGAACCCATCAAGGGCTGTGCTGGGGCTGCCACCCATGGGTTATGTTTTGGGTCCCCCCCATCCTCAGCACCAGCAACAGGGAGTCACAGCCAGTCAGGGAGCAGAAGGGCTTGTGAAGGGCTTTGGATGCATCTGCTTTTGCCCCTTAAGAACCCCCATCCCTGCCAGTTCATGACAGGAGCAGGAGGGCACCCACTGCTCTGGAAGAGTCTCCAAAGTCAATCTGCAGATTCCCCATCGCCTTGATGATCGCCATGATGGACTGGATGGTGTTGCTGTAGACCACAGCTTTGTACTGCCGGCACTCCTCCTCCGAGTAACCATCCTCGTGGATGATCCTGGGGAAGGAGAGAGACACGGTCACCCTTTGCAGGGAACTCTGAGGTGCTGCTCCCACCCACGCTCTGCAGCAACACCGAAGGGGAGCTTTACCCAACCACTACCAGTTTCAGAGCCCCTGGACGAAGTCTACATGGTGTCGGCCAGTGACCATGTGGAAATCACTTACTTCATCTGTTTGACAATGGTGCTCTTCCCAGACTCGCCAGCACCTGTGGAGAAACAAGAAGTGAGGACAAACAGTGAGGTGCAGCTCGAAGCTGGAGACTCCCACCCTACTGGTGGGTGGGCAACAAGGGAGGGCAGACAGTGGGCACCTCAGCCCTTGGAGAATATCTCCCAGCATGAGCCAGAGCAGGTGCTGGAATGGCCATCAGGAATGTCATGGCCAAGAAAAGGAGAGGAAAAGGGGAGCCTGGCAGGGACCATGCAATAGATCTAGAGAGGAGAAACAACACCTGCTCCAGGCCACAAAACGGCATCAATGCATTAATATTTGCCCTGTGGTCCTGGCATGCTGCAGTTGAGGCAACTGGCAGCCCTGAATTCAGCCAAGCTCAGGAGTGGGGAGTCCCCTGCAGTGGGGGATTAAGCTCTACCTGTCACCCTCCATTCCAGCTCCAGGCAGAGCCTGAGCTCAGCTACTGCATTCCACATCCAGCATTGCACCAGGGGATGGTGGAGCATCAGCCCTGCCACATGCCCACAGCTGGAGCTGGCAGCAGCCAGGACACAGAGGTGTTCATGCCACCAGGTAGAGGCAGGGACCCAGGCACCCAAAGCTGAGCACCCCAGAGAACTCGACAGGAAGCTGACACCTCCCTCAGGCAGTTCCCAGTGGGATCAAGTGCCCTCAGTTGGCTTTTTAAATAGGGCACTTTCCAACCTGCCAGATCTCACACCCTGGCCCAACAATGGAGGTGGTGGCAAGCAGAAAAGCGACAGCTTTGGGGCTGGCTGTGGTTTTCAGCATCCAAACACAGGATGACAGGGGTTCAGAGGGGACAGACAAGGGCCGTAAGTCTCCCTCTCTGCTACTCTGTGTGCCTTGGGGACATCATCCCTGCACAGGCCATTTGCAGCTTCTGGCTCAGCTCTTCCTCCCTGAACTGGAAAGGAGTGAAGTCACCCTGACTGCAAAAAAAGGGAAGCTCAAAGGGGAAGCTGAAAGGGATGGTGCATGTCCCTTGTTGCCTCTCCAGACAGCAAAGCGTCACCAAGATGGGCAAGCACCTGTCTCACCTCGCCGAAGAGCCCAGCAGAATGAGCCCCCTTTGACCAGGGACCAGCGTGGTCCCTGCCTCTGTATGCAAAACCCAGGGGATGTCCCCAGCCCCACCACGGTGTCCTCTCCCGGGAAGTTCCCCCGCTGCTGCCCTGAGCCATGGAGCTGCCCTTACTGCGGGCCCCAAGCAGGCAGCGGCTGCGCCGGCTCGGCCGCAGGGCGGGAAGAGATTACAGAGGAGTTTAAAAAAAAAAATAAAAAATGTAGGTTTGTTGTTTTGGTGTTTTTTTTTAAATGGAGATTATGCTAAAATTAACTGAGGAAAACAGAGTCCATCATACCAGCTGAGACATGGCAGCAGGGAGCGAATCCCTCTGCCCATGCCTCCAGCATAAATGTAGCCCTTAAGTCGTGGACGAATCACCCCCCAGATGTCACCACGGGCACTGCTCAGGGCACGGCCCACACCACCCACACACACACACTCGGGGGCCTTACTGAGCTTATACAGACCCTGTATTTACTGCCACAACCAACCCACTCCAGGGTTTCCACACTATATGTGCTCTATCTGCCCAACCCTGAGGTGAGCACTTGGCACGGTGGGGGCACTGCCAGGGCTCTCCTGGGCTGCTGGCCTGACCTCAGCTGGCACCCACAGGACGCTGACGCAGCACCCGGCACAGCCCAGCCAGAGCTCGTGGTCAGCACTAGCGACTCCTGCCCAGCCCTGGGAGCACCAGCAGGAAGGACTCAGTGTATCCCTTCATTTTTTCCCTTAAATACCTCTGGCTTCTGACAATGCTGCCCCATACCACGGGGCTTGGCAGCAAATGCCAGCTGAATTCACCGTGTCCTGCCCCAGCGGGTGCCCAGACAGGGAAACTGAGGCACACAGCAAGGGAGGACCCCCCTCATAAGCACTGCTGGGGTAAGGTGCCAGTCAGTCATCCCCCAGCCTCCTGCTCTGCCCAACATTTGCTCCCTGCCCAGGAGAGAACAGTCCCCTGGACAGGACCTCCTGCCCACTCCCAGCAGGATGACAGTCACCAGCAGTATCTAAAGCCAGCCATTTCCCTGGCAAACATCCCCCATAGCTCCTGGCTCCTTCTCCACAGCCTGCAGATGACAGCCATGCCATCGATGCCGCAGATTCCCTTCCAAATCACCACCTTTGCCTAACAAAGGACTCGGGGAATCACTGGGTAAGCCCCGTTCCTCACCCCACCGCATCACTTCAGCATCTGCAGGGCCCGATGGCTGTCGCCCCATCCCCAGCACTGTTGACTCCCACCCAGCTGAGCATGAGGGGAACCCTTCCCAGACCCCCCCCCTCCCAGGTGAGCACAGCAGAAGGGATGAGTTTTCAACCCCCAGGAAGGGTTTACAATCCACGGAAAAAACAGCTGCCGCCCATTCAAGCCCCAAAACAATCCCTGGGCAGGATGCCAATGTCCACCTCCCACCCTGCCCAGCTCAGGCTGGAAACAGGCAGCACTGGGGGGGCTACACGTCATTTGGATCCCCTGCACTGGCCATGCATCAGGGGGGACAGGGAGAAGCCCCCTGCCATGAGCTTACCCCACAGCCAGGCTTCCTCCACCCCTGCCTGCTTCCTGCCCACTCTTCCTGCCTGATGGGACCAGGCAGCACTCATTCCCAGAATGACAGCTGTCAAAAATAGGAGGAGAGATCTCTCTTGGGCTGATTTCCCCCCCTTTTTTTTTTTAATAATTTCCTAAACATTTAAAATAAGCAAGCAGCTAGCAGCTGCCCAGCTCCAAAATACCCTCTTAATCCACTGATGAAAAATTTATTTAGCCAGCATATATTTTGTAGCCTGCAATTTAAGATGCTTTCTGGCCCACATACATTTAATGCAACATACGCAACGAATTCCTGGGCAGCATATATTCAATGCCAAATATTTAAGGAGCTGGTCACAGGTTACAGCGTCCACCTCACCAAGAGGGGATTTTCCATCTTGCCACATGGCATCATCCTGTTCTTTGCCTTCAAATACCCAGGATTTGGGTAGAAGTGGATAGAAGTGATGCAGAACTGGAAAATGTCTCTGGAATTTAATCTGCCAGCAGGTCTGAAGCCATCCCCATCCCAAAGAGCCCAGTCCCCAGCAGTTGTGCCAGCAAGTTTTCCTGGCCTGGGAAAGAGCAGCTATTATTTGAGCAGGGATTTACTGATGGGTTTTATGGACAGAAAAACCTGTTGATCCCCTTCCCTACAGGGCAGGCAGATGGCTGGACAGAGGGCCAAGTGTAGAACCCACCATTCTCAGCACCTTTGGTGTCCCCACCATCAAATGGAACATTCAGTGGAGTATGTTAAAAGCAGTGTTACCCTAAAGACTCAAAAAATAAAGAGATGCTCCTTGACATTTTCCTTCCTATCCAAAACAGATGGAAAATTCTGTAAAAAATAATTGCATTTTTTTTACAACCCCACAGTGACACAGGGAGTTTTTCCCAGGGGCTTTCCCATTCCAGCATAGGGCTGACCGCTTCCCAGGAAGAGCCCACACAGCAGCAGATGGTGGGATGCCATGTCCCCAGGCAGGACCCCAAAAGGTTATGGGGCACCAGGTAGGTGCAGACTCCCCTGCCCAAGGCAGCTGATGGAGATGCAGAAAAAAAAACCAACAAAAGCCCCCATAAAAATAAAACAGAAATAAATCAGCAGTGGGATGTTCAGAGACTACACAGTAGGAGGGGGGTGGTTAGGGATAGCTTCCCAGAGGAGATGGCAAATGCACCCCCAGGGCCAACAAAGGCTGCTGGTGTTCATAAGCTGAACAGATCTATCCTTGTGCCGGACTTTTTCCAGGAATCCCAGAACTTTGCTGCTCTGTTTCTGCCCCTGCCATAGCTCTAACGGTCCCTCTCCACCAGCACCAGCTGCCTCCATGCCCTCACCCCCCTGGAAAAGGGGGCTCTCACAGACACTTGCCCATCATGCCCACCCAATCACTCCAAGCATGGAGACACCACAACATCCCCCACATTCCCCCGTCAAACGCCCAGAGAGGCTGCGGTGCAGCCCGTGACAGAAAGCTGCGCCCAGCTGCCATCATCCCCTCCAGCCCACCCAGGGTGCCACCAGAACCCTGCTGCCCCTGACTGGGTTTTCTGCCAGTGGTGATAGAAGATTACTCAGTTCCCCCAGCTCCGGTGATTCAGGCAGCCTCCGGCCCAGAAACCCAGGATCCAGCTCAGAGCAGGAAACCCGGCAGCCCTGGCAACTGCTGCAGCAGTTGGGCGCTGTGCTCCTGGCCCTAGTACCCACCTACAGCCCTGGGTGGGTCAGCCCACAGGAGAGCCTCTCTTGTAAACCTATATACATATATAGCTAAAGCAATATATAAATATGCTTTATATATAAATATAGATTTTTTTAATATATAAAAATCTATGTATTGCTCCATATAGAAAAGCAATGTGTATCTGTGAAAAGAAGTGATATATAATTTAAATATAAAAAATATGTTTCTAATGCAAACATGTAAAAAAATACATTAAATATATGGATATAAGCCTGCTGCTGCCTCTATTGTGTGCAGCCCAAGTGCTCATCTTGGAGCAGAGGGCAGCTGGGACATCAGTGGAGACACTGGGGTGACCCATCCCAGGTCCTGGATGTCAGGCTTCTTCCTCCCACCCTATCCCAACCCACCCTCAGCCTGGTACCAGCTCCAAGGGGGTGAATGTGGGGTCCCCCTAGCCAGAAACACCACCAGCATGCCCACTAGAGGAAGGGCCACATCCTCTCCCACCACCCTGGGCTAGGGCAGGAGGGAGGATAAAACCAACACCCCAAGACAGGAAAAAACGCAGCACAGTGGGTGGTTTGCACGCAAACCCAGGCCAGCGCCAGGGCAACGCAGCCTCCGAAAGTCACAGCTGGTCCCTCCCTTCCTCTATTTTTATGCAAGTGAAAGAAAAGAAAAGAAAAGAAAAGAAAAGGAAAAGAAAAGGAAAAGAAAAGGAAAAGAAAAGGAAAGAAAAGAAAAGAAAGCTGTTGAGCCCTGCCTCAGCCACCCTAACCCCAGCTTCCATCTCAGCCAGGCAGGATCCCACACAAGCACTGACTGCGTGATGTACCTAGGGTGACCCAGCCTGAGGGGCATGAGGGGAGCAACCTCATCCCAGGGTTTGTGCCTCCTGCGCTGAAAACTCCTGGGGATCACTGACATAATCAACCCACCAGTACCTTCCCCCACCCCAGGTGCCTTCACAGCCTCCAATGCCTCCCAACCAGCTGAGAAATCCTTTTGTGTTCCTGATCCACCAAAAGAAGAGATGGAATTGGGGGCTTTGAATGCAGTGATCTTTCGCTTGTTCCTGATCCTTCATTCCCCCAGATCGTCCTGACTCCATCAGGCAGCAAGGTGGGCTGGGCAGCACGCAGCTTGCACCATGACCCAATGGAAACTTGCTGGTGATGCCAAGGAGCCAACGGTGGCACTGGGAGCTGCTAGCAGCACTAGATGCTCCAGATGCTTTTGGGTTCCAGCAGTAGCTCCTGGACTCTCCCAGCACCAAAACCTTGGGAGAGTGTGGGTTGTCAGCAGCAGGGAGGGCAGATTGCATTGTTTGCATCTTCTCCTCATCTGAGACTCGAGTTTCAAACTATCTGGCACACAACCTACTTCCCAGAGCTGGCAAGCAGCAGAGGAGAACCTCTGGGCAGCAGCAGGTACAGTGCCATGCCCACAGTGCTGGGTGTCACTGGGGGAGTCCTGCCTGTGCCTGCCACACTGATGGCACATGTCTATCCATCCCTCCCCAGCTTGTCTGCCACAGCAGAGGGAAGGCAGAAGTGAGCTCATGGTCACATACAGGCCATGGCTCCAAGCCAAGACCACTTCACCAGTCAGCCCCTAGACCTCCACGGTGCTGGTGGCTGGCACAGCTCTGCATTCCCACTGCAACCATCACATGCCAGTACTGGTGATCTCTGCTCACACGGCGTCCTGCCCAGCTGCACTAGCAGTTCCAAGCCATACCTGTGGGACAGCAGAAATCACTGGCAGAAAACGTGGAGTGCTTGGGAGAGGAATCTCCTCTTTGTGCCACGGGCTGATCTAACACAAAGGGTGAAGCTATTTTCATTCTTTTTTTTTTTGTTTTTTTTTGTTTCTCTCTCACTAATTTTAACTCCCGCTTTCTGGAGGATGCAGGAGGGCTGCAACTGCCAGGGAGGACCACAGAGCTCTGCCTTGCTGAATGCATCCAAGAGCTGTGGTGCTCACCAAGAAGTGCCCGTTCGGGCACATACAAGGCCTCAGTTCTCTTAAGACCTTTCTCCAACTATGAGGGAAAAAAAAAGTTGTAGGAAAGGTGGACGGTGGGGCCACTGGGTACATCCCCCCAGCACTGCGTTAACACCTTGAAAGGTCCTGGCAGAGGTGGGGATGCTGCAAGAAGCAGCCCCTGGTGAGGCAACGCTGGCCCCACCTCCCCAGCCATTTCCTGATGGCTTGGGATGATTTTCCAGTCATGGCTCAGCTCAGAAATGGGCAGTAGTGACTCAGGGCTCCAGAACTATTTACACCTAAATAGCTGCAAAGGCAAAAATATAAACAAAAAAAAATTCAAATTTTTAAAGAGTCATTTCACTCTATTTCTGGCTTTAGAAGGCTGTTGAGATCAGAAATGCCACTCATGAACACCAGCCCCATCAGAAAGGAGCACTCCTGTATCCCCTTCAGCATGGAGTGGGCTGCAGGAAAGGGACACCGGCTGGCTGGCCCATGTCACAACTCTCGCTGAGCAGCAAGCTCCCTGCTGCCTCTTGATGAGTCTCAGCACCGGCTGGCCAAGTTCCCCTGACCTGATCACCCAGAGCTGACAGCATCAGGGTGACGCTGCCCATGCTGGCCTGCCCCTGGAGTCCTGTGGAAGGGAGGTGCCAACCCCCCACATCAGCTGCACCCCCTAGCACTGTTATTTTGCGGCAGGCAGCAGTCCGAGAGGAGCTGAGCTGGCAGCAAGGGCTGGCGTGGGAGCAGTTCATGGCGAAGCAGGACCACATGTTTCCCCTTAGCCCGTGGGGTTCACTCCACAGACACCGTCGCCTCCCCGGAAGCGAGGGGGTCAGCGAGCAGGTCAGTCAGCTCACACAACGGAGAGCCCCCACCACAGCACAGACCCCCAGCCCAGCATCCCCTGGGGACTGGCCCTGCCATCTGCACGGCTCATGCCGAAGTGAAATAACAAAGCAAAATACACCCTCAAACCCCAAAGTTCTTCGTTAAGCGAGAGTTTTGAGGTGTTAATTACACATTTCTCAAGGCAAGCAGGGGTTGAGCAAATAAAGGGCTGCCGGATTTCGGCGTGACTTCCTGCTGCCTGCAGCTTCCTCTGCCGACGCCGACAAGCCGAAAGACATTTTCTGCCAGCGCTCCCCAGGAAGCAGATGGGCAGCTGTCTGTCCCGGGTCCCATGGCCACACAGTGCTGTGGGAGCCTCACATGCTCCCGCCTCACACCTGGAGAAAGGCTCTCCGTGGGAATTTTGAGAAAAAGAAATAAAACCCCCGACTGGGAGTTATTAAAAAAATAATAAAAAAAAAATGAGCGGCTGCTTTGCCCGCAGGCACAGGGTAGGGCTGTGAACGCCCACAGGAGCATCGTCGGGGTGCTTTGAAGAGCACGAGTGGCCTATTATCAGCATGAAAATCGGGTATCCGTGGGGCAAAGCAGGCCCTGCCCACTGCAGGCAGCATGTGAGGCAGAGCCTGCTGCCTGAGCCACTCATCTATCTCCCCATGGTGAGGGAAGGACGAAGGCAGGATGGAGGGGCTCAGGTCCATTCCGGCACTCTATGACCTCTGCCCTAACCAGCCAGGGGCCACCACAAGGGGAACCCATGAAGGAGCTCCCCATCACAGCTGGGTAGCTGAGGGTCCCAGACAGGCAGGACAAGGTGCCCAGGGCTGGAAGGGCCTTTGCTGGGGGAATGCAGCTGCCATGGTGTGGGGGGGGGGGAGGCGGGAGGTACCATGGCCTGTGCCCCAAAAAAACATGCCCAGGCTGGACACTGACAAGGCTAGGGAGGACAATGCCACAGCTGGTTAGGACTGGCACCCCACTTCTGGGATGAGCTCCACAGCCCAAGCTGGAGCCAGCACCCTGCTCCAGAGGGACAATCCCCGGTTTGCCGTAGAGCCAGCACCCACTCTCAGGATACACAAAGCCTGCAGGGGGGCTGGCACTCCACCGCCAGGGGGAACGCACTAAGTTCGAGGTGGAGCTGGCATCCCACGGCAGAAGGGAAGCCCAAGGCTTGCTGGGGGTCAAAACTCCAATCCTGGGGGTAACGCGGAGGCCAGGGGTGGGGCAGGCACCCCACTGCTGGAGGGATCCCCGGGGCCCGAAATGGTACCGACATCCCAACGCGGCGGGGCAAGTGGGTACCCCGAAGTCTGGACCGGGCCCAATATCCCGCTCCTGGGGGTTGTCCAGGGCGGGGTGGGCACCACCTCAGGCTGCTACCCAGGGTCGCTACGGAGCAGCTCGCAGCGGGAGCGGCGGGGCTGCCCGGTTCCGGCAGGGCCGGGCGTGGCGGCGTAGCGCGGGGAGGGTGTCCCGGGGGGATGCGAGGGAGAGGGTTGTCCCGGGGAATCTCACCCAGCAGCAGCAGCTTCACCTCCCGCGCCGCCTTCTCGCCATCCTCCCGCAGGTTCTTGTCGATCATGCGGGAGCGCTCGGCGGCCGCCTTGTCCTCGGCGCTCACGGTACANCCGGGGGCGGGGCGCGGGACAGGGGCGGAGCCTGGCGGGCGGAAGTGCGGTCTGGGTGTGGGGGCGGGGATATCGGCCAGGGGGGCGGGGCCCCATCCCTTCCCGGCCGCACGCTCCCCCAGGCGGTAGCGCCGGGGACCGGCGGGTAACACGTAACTGTTGAGTCCCGGGACACGGTGTGAACCCAGGAGAGGCCGGCATGGGGCCATGGTATGCCCCGGGTTAGGCTGACACTGGCCGCGGTGTGCCCCAGGACAGGAGGGCCTCGGTCCATAGTGTGACCCTCGGGACAGACATGAGGAGGGAGATGGAGACTGGGCACTGGGTTTTGGGACGTGGTTCTTTGGGCACAGAAAGGGGGGTGCAGCCCTGGGGCCAGCGGTTTGCGGGGTACTGTGTCTCAGACCACCTTCTGTGGGGACACTGTCTCACAGAGTGGCGACTCAGACCTTGAGAACCTGCTTGTCCCTTACCGTTGTTCTTGAGGCTCAGCACTCAGGGACCCCACACATGCCACGTTGCCAGAGGAGGGAGGTCCTCCAAGAATGCCTGGGTGCCCGCGACAAGGGATGGGGCGGGATGGGACCAGGCAGGTCGAGGCACCCGGCAGCTCTCACTCAGAGCAGGGAGTACCCCTGGTGCTTGCCTCTACAGCTCCCAGAGGAGCTGCCTTGGGAACTGGACCCCCCACAGAGCCCAAGGAGGGTGCCCGGCTGTGCCAGCTGCCCTGCGGTGATGGCCTATGACCAGGAAGCTTCCCCAGCTCCATGGCAGCCCCACGGCAGAGCCCTGCCCCCTGCCTCAGCCTCCCAGCCCCTCATCACCCACAAACTGCCACCCACCGAGCGGTGTAGGGGGCAGCAAGTGATGCTCTCTAGTTTCGAAACCGCGGTACCAGGGTAGGGAACGCAGCAGACTCCCACCCCGCCACGCCGTGGGGGCTGTGGGACAGCGCCCGTGGGCCCGTTGTGGAGAGAACAGGGCTGTTCCCGTGGGAGCGGGCCGCGTTGCTAATTAGGCTTCGCTAACGAGCTGGCGCTGTGCCCAGGCCTGGGGCCGGCTGGAGGAAAGCCCCGTGCCCGGGGGCTGGAGAAGGGGTGGAGCGGGGGGCAGGTGGAGAGGGTGCAGGGCGGGGCTCCCCTCCACGCCGTGGGAGAGGGCTGGGGGTCTCGGGGCTGCGTCTCAGGGATGCTGGGAGAGGCAGAAGGGGAACTAGGCACAGGATGCCCTCAGCCCCACATCCCCGGGCGTCCTGCTCCCACAGGGGTGCTAGTCCCCGGGGGTCCCGCTTCCCGCTCCGCCCTCTCGCCCCCGTGCCCCGCGGGACAGAGCCGCGCGCGCGAGCGCAGCGCCCCCCGCCTCCCCGCTGTCCCCGTGTTGTCTCCCTGCATGTGTCCCCGAGGGAATGTCCCCGTGTACGCCCGTGCACCCATGTGCACGCATCTGTACGTCCGTGCGTCCCCGTGTCTGTGCAGGAGTGCACTGAGCCCGCGCACATGTGTTCGCGTGTCCATACTGTCCCCACCTACGCCTGCGCACCCACGTGCATACATCCGTGTGTGCCACTGTCCTGCTGGGCATGCATGTGCACCGGCCCTGTGCATGTATCCGTGTGGCTGCTCCCGTGCACATCCATTCACCCATGTGCACGCGTGTCTGGATCTCTGTGCTATCTCAATGTATGTCTGTGCAACCATGCACACAAATGCCCGTGCTCTGTGCTGCCCGAGACGCTGCATGACAGGTTCCAGCCTTCATGCCAGCTCCCTGCCCGCCCCAGTGATGCCTGAGACCTGGGCACATTTACATCTTTATTGTTGCTGCTGGAGGCATCACCGATCTCCTTGCCAGTGCAGACATCACCCCATGGATCATTTAAAAGCATCAACCCCTCAGGCTGGGGATGGCAATGCCAGGGCCGTGTTGCAGCAAGGATCCACAGCAGTGCCCCTTTCTGGCACTGGGTCGTGGCCCTCTCTCTCCGCATAGATATGTACATTATACAGAGCTACCCAGAGCAACACAACATTAAAAAATCCTACTCTTATATACAGTATTTATAAAAAGCATCCCAGGCTCCACCACCCCAGTAAAAAAATACATCTCTGATGTACTTCATCATAGGACAACCCCACCTGCCCCGTGCTGCCCACTCTGCCACTCTGCCTCACTCACACACACGCGCGCACACACACACACACACACACAAGGAAGGAAGGTGAGGGGGTGGGAGAGTCACACCCCAGGTTTTGGCATGGCATGGGATGTCCCAGCGGCATGGATGGATGAATGGACGCGATGGTGGGTGGGAGGAAGAGGGCTGGGGGGCCTAGGTGCTAGCCCTGGGTGCAAGATGAGCAGGGCCAGCTTGAGTTGAAGGGGTGCCCATCTCCCTGGCACCTGGGCACACAGATAGGGGAGTTGCTCTGGAGCCTTGAGTTGGCCCCC
>VYZU01027008.1:0-12661 GCA_013401355.1 Ceyx cyanopectus | reverse complement strand
GGTTTAAACTTGGGTTAGAAGTATTCTTGCTTTTACTAAAATAAAAGTGTTTAATACAAGCAAATAAAAAGTTTATGTTTCCTTATCAGTGTCAAAACTGAAGATAATTCAGGAGTACAAGGAATAGGTGTGAGAGAGGGATAAAATACCAAGTAAATAGACAAGATTACATGGCTTTTTTAAATCTGAAAGTTAAAACATCACAGTTCTGATCATTTATTGTGCAATTGATAGCTGGCTAGTTGGTTTTAATAAGACCATTGACTCAGGCAGACCTGAGGAAGAAACCAGCAACCTCAGGATGACTTTGGAATGTATTAAAGTGGCTGAAGGCTGCTGATGAGTCAATGTCATCAGCCTCTGCTCTTTGCAAGTTTCAGGGTTCTATGTGCTGTGTCTGCTCGACCATGACACCAGAATTATCAACCTCCTCAGGTGTCCCTTCTTGGAGAAACGTGGTTGTTGGAGCATTGGAGCCCTAGCTGAGGTTTTGTTTTTATTCAGTTGTTGAGGAGACACTTCTAAGCTTTTGGATACCTGTGCAGCAGCCTTGTTCTGGTGCTGTGCAAAGCAGAAACAACCCAGATCATTTATTCCTTTAGTGGTGGACTAAACTGCCACCAGTTGACATAAAATCACATCTGTACCTGCTGTAGAAGCAGAGCTGGGTGATTTGGCCCTGTATACTCTCTGAATCCTGCAGGTTGGCACTTGCATTATAGGAGCTTTGTGACTGCACAGCAGCAATCGGCCGCTCGATGTCACTCTTGTCGTTCAAATTCCTTCTGGAGAAATCCTCCTCAGCTGAGCTTTGCTATGGGCAAGAATGGGAAGGTGACATTCCAGAGAAGCAACCTGACAGAGCTTTTCAAACAGCTTTATTGAAATACTCTTAGGGAGAGATTTTTTTCTTCTCTGTATCCCTCAAGTACTTGCAGAACATAAATATAATAAAATGTGGTGAGCTGAATTTGTTTTGTTTTTCATCTAATCCTTTTAAAATACAGAGTATGTAAGGTAATTTCAGGCACCAGCTGTTTTACAAACCTATGGGTAGAAGGTTTTACATTTTAATGTGTTTTTAGTGACTATCCCTCAAACACAAGCTCATCTCACGAGATCTTTCAGTATTTTACTTTTCATAGAGATGGTCACTCGCTGAAGTTTTCAGTTTATTTGGTGCAGTTTTAGGTTTTTGTGTACGTCTTACCATGATAGAGAGAACGCAGGATTTTTTTGGTAGAGCAGCTGGAAAAAAAGTTATTATTAGTTTAGGTAATTACTTGCTGAAAATTGCTATTACTAATTGTATTTGTGTTCAGAAGACGTGAAAAGCATTTAAAAATAATTGTTCAGCTATTGCTTCTTTTCTGCTGTATTCTCTGATTTGCATTTGGCTACTAAAGGAAAATCAAAGTAAATGCTGCTGGGTGCATCTTTTGCATTACTTGGCTCATATTCCATATGTTTTAAATTCAGACCTGCACAGAGGGCTTAAGAGGACAGAAAAAAGATTAAAGAGAAGTCTCCTTCTGTGTGCTCATGTAGGTGAAACCCTGCAGACCTGGGGAGCAAGTGTTTGAATGTCAGAGCCATTTAAGTTTGATTGTCTAAAGCCCTGAAGAAGTATGAGCTGCAAAAGGGGAGGAGATTTCAGACAGACATCATTTCTCTGAGCCAGGTATTTCTGTTATGTTCTCTTCAGAAAACACATGGTCTTGAAGTCTAGTCACTTGTCAGCACAGTCTGTTCTCTCTCAGCATAGCTTGAGCTCCTGGGAACCTTCTCTAGCTGTGGAAAAATGGCTCTGTCCTCTTCCCCTTTGTGCCAAAGCTTGGATCAGACATGCTGCCTTAGCCAGTGAAGACACCTCCTGAAGGGTGGGATATTTTATTTTCTTTCTGGATTTCCCCTCTTCCTTCATCACTGGCAGAAAAGCTTGGAAACCACAGAGTCCTGCAAAACAAGAACAGCCACTGAGGGAAAGGTGTTAAGTACTGTGGTGGTTTGATGACAAACATATCTTGAAAGACAAGCCCATGGCTTGGCCAGGTGCACACTTTGCTGGGTTAGAAACCGGCTGGGTGACTGGGCCCACAGAGGGTGGTGACTGGTGCTGCATCCAGCTGGTGTCCAGTGACCAGTGGTGTCCCCCAGGGTTCAGTACTGGGCCCAGTTCTATTCAACACCTTAATTGATGACCTGGGTGAGGGATTGAATCTCCCCTTAGTAAATTTGCAGATGACACCAAGCTGGGGCAGCCTGTTGATCTCCTGGAGGGCAGGGAGATGCTGCAGGGGGACCTGGCCAGGCTGGGTCGATGGGCTGAGGCCAATGGGCTGAGGTTCACCAAGGCCAAGTGCAGGGTCCTGCACTTTGGCCACAAGAACCCCCTGCAGAGCTACAGACTGCGGGGGAGTGGCTGGAGAGTGGTCTGGCTGAGAGGGACCTGGGAGTGCTGGGTGCCAACCAGCTGAACATGAGCCAGTGTGTGCCCAGCTGGCACGGGAGGCCAGTGGGAGCCTGGCTTGGATCAGGAGTGGTGTGGCCAGCAGGACTAGGGATGATTCTCCCCCAGAAGCCAGCACTGGGGAGGCCTCACCCTGAGCACTGGGGGCAGTTCTGGGCCCTGCACTTCCAGAAGGACATTTTGATGCTGGAGGGTCCAGAGGAGACAAGGAGACTGGGGAAGGGACTGGAGGGAAGGTCTGCTGAGGAGAGGCTGAGGGAGCTGGGGCTGTTCAGCCTGGAGAAGAGGAGACTCAGGGGAGACCTTATCAGTCTGCACAGCTCCTGACAGGAGGCTGTAGGCAGGTGGGGGATGGGCTCTGCTCCCAGGCAACCATTGACAGGACGAGAGGCCACAGCCTGGAGCAGCTACAGGGGATGACAGGTTTAGGTTGGATATTGGGAAGCACTTCCTTACAGAGAAGGTGATCAGATACTGGGATGGCTTGCCCAGTTAGGTGGTGGAGTTGCTGTCCCTGGAGGTGTTTAAGGGGAGACTGGATGGACAGTTAGTGCCATGGACTAGCCAATGTGGTGGTGAGAGGCCATAAGCTGGAGTTGCTGAGCTCAGAGGTCTTTTCCAGCCTCAATAATTCTGTGATCCTGTGATTCCTGATGAGGCTTAGGGTAAAAATCTTTGCTCTGCCTCTCCATATGCTTGGAAAAGAAGAATTCTTTAAGATCAGATGTCAAATGAGAACCCTTTGAAATTCAGGTAGAGCTGAGTCATACAGCAGAGTACAAGTGTTAGTGGCTGTGTTCTGCAGCTTTATTATTCTTGTACTTTTATTATTCTTGTTCTGTCTCTTCCTGTAGGCCTTGCATAGCCACCATAGTGTCTCACAGCAATCTTCACACAAGCAGCTGGTAGAATCTTTTTGGCTCCAACCCATTTACCCACGATGAACTAAGGCAGGCTGAAGATCTTCTCCAAGGGACAAGACCTGGGCAGGATGGAGAGCTGGGCAGGAGAAATTTAATGCAATAGAACAAGGGCAAGTGCAGAGACTGGCAGCTGGGCAGGAACAACCCCAGGCACCAGCTGGGGACTAACCTGTTGGAGAGCAGTGCAAGGGAAAGGGACCTGGGGGTGCTGGTGGCAGCAGGGTGGCCATGAGCCAGCAACGGGCCCTGGTGGCCAAGAAGGCCAATGGCACCCTGGGGTGGAGCAGAAGAGGGATGGGAAGTAAGTGGAGAGAGGTTCTCCTGCCCCTCTGCTCTGCCCTGGTGAGGTCACATCTGGAGTGTTGTGTCCAGTGCTGGACCCCTCAGTTCAGGAAGGACAGGGAACTGCTGGAGAGAGTCCAGTGCAGAGCCCCAGAGCTGCTGGAGGGAGGGGAACAGCTCCCTGCTGAGGAGAGACTGAGGGAACTGGGGCTCTTTAGCCTGGAGGAGACTGAGGGGGGACCTCGTGGATGGTTATAAAGATGTAAAGGGTGAGTGTCAGGAGGATGGAGCCAGAATCTGCTCAGGGTCATCCAGTGACAGGACAAGGGGCAGTAGGTGCAGCTGGAACATGGGAGGCTCCACAGCAATATGAGAAAAAACTTCTTTACAGTGAGGGTGCTGGAACAGGCTCACATCCCAGATTTCTATTCGTATCTGCTCCACTAGTCACTGCAATGGAATGGAAATTAAAGTCCCCGAGAAACAACAAACCTGGGGATTCTTATGAATATGTTTTTGTCTCTGGGTAATTTTATGAGAACTCATCTGGTCATGAACTTTGCCACCAGAAAGTGCTGAGTAAGCTGATGCTGCAATAGTGTCACAGGATCACAGGATGACGGGTTGGAGGGACCTCTGGAGATCACTGAGTTCAACCTCCTGCCAGAGCAGGGGCACCCAGGGCAGCCCACACAGGAACAGATCCAGGTGGGGCTGGAAATCTCCAGAGCAGGAGACTCCACAGCCTCTCTGGGAAGCCTGTGCCAGGCTCTTTCACCCTCACAGGGAAGAATTTTCTCCTCATGTTGAGGTGGAACCTCCTGTGTTTCACCTGCTGCCATCACCTCTTGTCCTGTCGCAGGGCACCACTGACCAGAGCCTGGGCCCTTCTCATGACCCTCACCCTGCAGAGATTTGTAACCTTTGATCAGCTCCCCTCTCAGGCTGCTCTGCTCCAGGCTGAGCAGTCCCAGGGCTCTCAGCTTTTCCTCACCAGAGATGTTCCTTCCCTTCAGCATCTTTGTAGCCTCCCCTGGAGTCTCTCAGGTATTTCACTGGTGCCTGGGATTGTTCCTCCCCAGGTGCAGGACTCTCCACTTGCCCTTGTTGAACATCATGAGGTTGCCTTTGCCCAGCTCTCCAGCTTATCCAGGTCTCTCCAGTGTCTCAGTCTCTCCTCCCAGTTTAGTACTATCAGCAAACTGGCTGAGTGCACTCAATCCCTTTAACCAGGTCACTGATGAAGGCATCTTAATGTGGGACACTATTACACATCTTTCAGGCAGAAGAACATCACTAAACTGCTGACAAAATACTCAGAGAAGCAACTTTTTCCCTTATGATGAGTTAATATATTAATTAAATACTATATTCCTTGCTTTGAAATTCTACCTTTTAATTGTGTCACACTGTTCCAGATGAACATCAGTTTTTAAGAGCCCTCAATTTTTTCCTTTCTCCTACATGTCAATGAAGGAGCAGAATTCCCTGCATAACTATTGTGAGTTAAATGCTGAATCTACCATTTTAGAAGCCACAAATCTGAGCTGATATTAAAGATGTTGTTAGCAGAGGTGGATGAAAGGTTCCTGTTGTTGATAAAAAGGTAGTGTGAGGACACTGCCCATGCTACCTCATTTTATGTGTTACCAGATTTTTCAAGAGGCTAAAAAGGTTTTGATGGTGTAAATCAAAGAGGTGTCACTGAAAAGGAAATGTCTCTATTCATAACAGAGACTTTCTCCCAGTGATTTTATAGAATTAAACCATTAACGTACTGGCAGTAGGCTTCCTAAAGTCCTGGTTTATGAAGTGATGCCTTTGGGAATCACCTATCTGCTAATCCTTTAATGAACTCAGGAATATTTATAGGAGTTGCTATCACATGAGCAGTTACTGCCATGACAGCATGTTCTTAAATATTTTAATCATTTTGCATATTATCCAAATATTAATGATTTCTTATTAGCTCTTCAGCAGCCAAGTATCTCAGGAGGGTGGATGGGATTTGTGCAGAGGCTAAGCTGATAGACAGTGCCTACCTAGAATCTGGTTGGTTCAAACACTGTGGCCTCTAAGCAATCAGTTTTTATTTAGTTAGTTAGTTAGTTATTCCGTTTGCATGCAGAAGGAATTTAAAACAGAATGGATATGCATATAGAAAAAGAATATTGAAAAAGAATATATCAGCTGTGAGTTCTATTATAGAATGGGAATATAAATCCACATTCAAAGCAATGTATATTTCATAGATATCACTACATTTCAGTGACATTAAATATATCCTGGATGGTATGATTGTTAGGTATATCTAGCTTACAGATAACCTCTTTAATTAAAATAAAACCTGGCAATTATACCTTGCAGTTCTTAGCCATAAGGTCTTCATAAAGGAAACAATAACCAAGCAAAGCTGCAGACACAGAGCAGTTTGCTTGTGCTTTCTCAGAAGATACTGCATCTACTTGTAGGCTACACATTTGTAGGGATAACTTTTTAATTAACATTGAAATGTATTCCATTAAAAAACAAAAAAAAAAGATCAGTAAGAGGTTTTTCTGGGTTTTCCTCACTGAAGGAAAAAAGTCCCAAAAAGGGACACCAATACGGGCATTTTCTGGCCTGGAAGTGAACTTGCCAGTACTGACCATGGCCTGCCAGGAGGGGCCATGGTAGGATCCTCTGCTCACTGGAATTACAGCATGATGTATACTCTCCTTCCCAGAAAACATGGCCTAGTCAACCAGAAACTGCCTCATGATCCCATTTTGGATTTAGTTTTGACTTTTGGTAGTTGCCTTTCAGATAATTTTTAAATGTTAACAGCTTCTGTACCTAAACCAAGCTGGTTTTGTACCTAACTAACATCAGATATTAACATCTTCTGTACCTGAAACCACCCTCTCAATATTCTCCTGCAATACTTTGACCTCTTAATGACAAATGTCTTTTCCTTGGGCTTTAAGTTTTTGCACAGTAATTCCAATCTCCTTAACTCTTCAAGTATTAGAATTTATTACTGAGTTTTACTACTGCACAGTAAATTCTCCTGAGTTCTGTCTGGTTGACTTAACTGCACATGTTCCATTTCATCCAGAGTTTTGAGCTGTTGTTCTGAACGTGATGCTTTCCTAACTCGTGTCCTTTTCAAATGACCTGCACTTTGGTTTCAATCCAGCAATTTTGTTCTTACTTCTTTCGTAAATGGGTTTTTCATATTTAGAGAGAAAATATCAAACTTCCATTTAAATGGCTTGTAGCCAAGCCCCTTTTTCAAGCTGAAGGTGGTTTTTGATCACTAAAATTGTGACTGCAATTAGCAATATGTGTTAGCAATATACCTCTTCCTCAGTCTGTCCTGGAGAAATGGTGGCTTTCTTTATAGCACTATATTTAAATGAAGCACAAACCCTAAGGCAAGGGAAGGAGGGAAAAAATATCAGTTGTTATAAGGCACTCTTTTTCTTAATCAGGGTGTTCAGATGTCCCATAAAAAAGTGAATATTGTTCTATGTACAGCCAGTGTAGATAAAGAGGATTTGTGCTCTGAAAAGTGCAACTCCTGTAGCATTAATTTACAAATCTTTATAGTCTCTGAGCATGTTTTACCCATGTTTTTTCTACAGTTGATTCTAGAGGAAAAGCAACATAAACTATACCTCTTTCTCATTGAAGAAAAAGAAAAAAATAAATAAATCTGTCTTAACCATAAGTAGAAAGGGTAAAAAATGCAACAATTATTATATGCCATTATAAAAAAAGTAAGAAATAAATCAAATGCAAATGAAACTAATAGAGACTGGTCACTCTGAGGCCTTTTGTTTTGCTGGTGTGTGTTATCCCATTCCCTGGCAGTGGAGCTAATGCAGTGTGTAGCCAGAGCAGGGCTGTTTCTGCTGTACTGGCAGGCATACTGGGAAGCTTAATTGAAGCTCCCAAAGCACATCAAGATCTTTGGATAAAAGGCACTGTGCTATGAATGTGAACATTTGTAATTTCCAGCACTAAAGAGCAGAGAACTGAAATACAAATGCTTTTCTCTTGACCTGCCACCCTTGGTTTGGTTAGTTAATTCTGTGTCTGGATTTATCCACAAGGAAATAAAAAGGGGCTTGTGATTCTTTGCGGGGTTTATTACTATTTATGTGAGAGTATTTGTAGTGATATGGAAGGTTCTGTTGGTCTGAAATGACACAGTAACCTTCCCCTTGAGTTTAAAAGATGTATTTGTTCTCCATTATTCATTTGATATTCTGTTTTCTTACCCCCTTCCAAGTGTGTCACTGAAATAGATAACCAGTGTCATTATTCAGCACAAATTCATGTCAGGCTGCAGCCAGTTCTCAGGAGTCATTTTTCAGCTCGTTTTTAAATATTTTCTTTTCTGGCTATAACGTGAAAGGCTTGTGCAATAGGGAGCTTGCAAGAATTACACAAGACTGTGAGTAAAGCCACACTAGTTTGTATTTTCATAAACCAGTCATTCAACGTTGAAGAGTGCAAGCAGGTCATCCCACAGACACCACTCTGGCTGTGCAAATTCTATAATAGAGTAATAAATAACAGAATAAAGAGCTTGGTGTGCTCCAGAATCAAGTACCTGAGTAGCAGTTTTCCCTGATTCATCCCCTATGCAAATTCTTAGCCTCGAAAATAGTTCTATTCAGTCAAGTCCGTGTCTCATTATTGGTTCTAGGGACAATAAAACTTCGTGGCTTTGATTTTTAAAGATAGACAAATTGTATCTCACAGGTTGCTTGAGGCAATTTGGACAGGGTTGAGACCACTGCAACTTGGTGTCACATGCATCTCCTAAGTAATTATCTCCATATAATGATATATATTATTTTCTATATAGACACTAAGTCAGTGCTAAAGATAACCTTTTAAAATACATTAGTTAGACAAAACTTATGAAATTAATTAAAATAAGTATGAATTTTCATTCATGTCTTGACCTGATGCCATCTTGATATTCCTGTCACTATCTGTGGTGCCATGACCTACAAACAAACTTCTCTAGGTGGCTTATTGAACCAGGAAGCAGTTATACTATTGAAATTAATCGTATTCCTAAGAATTCTCTAAATTCTTGGACTATCATTGTAGTCTTCTTGCCTATAGTTGCCTTCCTTACTTAATTATAACACTATTTCTTTTGTCTTGATGAGAGTTTTGATGAGAGTTTCACTTTTCTCTTTCTAGTGTAGTAAATCAGCTTTCATGAGCCACAAGACTAGAACTGATCACCCACATTCTTGATTAGATTCTTGCATTATTTGTTTCAGTTGTGTAATTTTCTATGTATATTTCTATGTATATTTCTGACTTAATCTTTACTTAGATGCATTTTAAATATCATGCGATAAATTTATGTATTGTGCACACTCGTGTCTGATAAATTTCTTGTGTTAGTTAAAAGACTTATTTGAACCATTTATTTTTGAAGCTTTGTTCTTTTTTCCCTTCCTGATAACTTCTTTTCAGTTTTGTAGTTTTCTAACTCCTCTCTTTAAGGAATTTAAAAAAAGAAAAGAAAAGAAAAGAAAAGAAAAAGAAAAGAAAAGAAAAGAAAAGAAAAGAAAAGAAAAGAAAAGAAAAGAAAAGAAAAGAAAAGAAAAGAAAAAGCTAAATCAAATTAAAACAAATAAATTGTCATTAGTCACCAATGTTTCCAGTTTGAATATAGATTAATACACACTTCATTTGAGTGCACACAGTGTGCAAAAAATCTAAATTACAAAGTCCCTGTTGCCAGAAATGCTTCATGAGCACCCTCAAAAATCAACTGAGCTCTAAATGCTGCCAAGTTTTATTTCAAGTATGGAAGCTTCATTCTCAGTTTAATCCCATTATTAGTTGTACTGAAGACAGGCATGACCACAAGGGGTGAGAAAATTATTTTCTACCTTTTCCTTAAATTTTCCAATATTCTCCTGTTTGTATATTAATTTCACACTAATCTCTTTCAGAGATATGTTGGTGTGGTTACTTCTTTTCAGTTTTACTGTATCTTCTCCTTGATTCAATGTAAAAACAGTGCAGAGTGTCCAGTCAAGTGTGACTCAGACCAGAAGCCTGATGCAGGTGCCTTAGGGTACTCTGAGTAATGCTCTTAGCTACAAATGTGTTTCCTCCCTAGACTCAGCCCTGTCACCAAACAACACCCTCAGAAGTGATTTAACAGTAACAGAACCTCAAAGTGAGTTTCCCTAAGCAATGCAAAACAGAAGCCCATCTAACTATATATCTCAGCTAGGATGGTGGCCTTTCAT
This sequence comes from Ceyx cyanopectus, assembly GCA_013401355.1. Taxonomy (NCBI): domain Eukaryota; kingdom Metazoa; phylum Chordata; class Aves; order Coraciiformes; family Alcedinidae; genus Ceyx; species Ceyx cyanopectus. Next base: position 2,711 of record VYZU01027008.1, on the reverse strand, counting down.
CTTTATTTTCATTTCTCTTTCTTTTATTTAATTTTTTTTCCTTTAGAATCAATAAATGAACTTGGAGAAATTTCTGCCATGCTTAGCAAGTGGAGTTTCTACAAGTTGTTGACTATTCAAGGTGTAAATCAAAGTCTGAATGACCACATTTAAAACAGTAGCCAAAGATCTTCAAAGCCTTCCACAGAAGGCTTCTACATAAAATACTTCCCCATAAAAACCAATGGACAGAGGCGAAGAGTCTACCAGTGACAACTCTGATGCTTCTGATGAAGCCTATAAGTGAATCTTTTTATCTCTTCTTTTGTGCTGTGCCTGAATTTAGCAGCTTCCCTAGACCTTTGTTTGAGTGGTGGTTTTTTTTTTACCCTTTCAAAATCCCTTAGGATCCATAATGCCATTAGTCCTGTATTTGTTTTCATTCTCTCATTTGATTGTGTCTTCTTCCCAGTATTTGTCTCCTTGTATTATTTGCCATTTCCAGCCTCTGCCTTGTTTTACTACTTCTTGCTGGTTTGGCAGCTCATATTTCCAGTACTTGTCATTTCCCTTTGCATTTTATCTCAGGATTTGTGACATGCCTTTTCTTCTTTCCGTGACTCATAACTCATCTCTTCCCAGTGTTTCTCTAAATGGCTACAGGATAGATTCATGGGTAATGAGGAAAGTTGCAAGGTCCAGGGAGATGCCCCTCTATTCTTATTAGCATATATCTTCTTGATTTTAACTGAACAGCAGAGTGGAACAGAATAATTGAATGTATTAGACAATGCAGCTTCTTGGCTTTGACTATCATTGAATTATTGTAATTGGACAGTATCCCTTGATATGTTTCTCAGTCATTTCAGAAAAATCTAGTCAATATTGCTATCTGAATGTATTCAGTACTGATTGTCAAATACTCCTATGCCCTTATTCTGCATGAGTAATTCTGCATTGTGAAATGTTTTCTCCATTGTGCATGTTGCCAAATAGACAGCAGTTCAGTATACAAGATTTTTGGGTTGCTTGGGAAAGAAAACGAGGGAGATCTTTATGTATAAATATTTGGATGCTCCAGAATTATCTGTGCACAGTTGCATTGTATCAGATTATCACTGTGCTAGTTTCACTGTGTTTGTGGTACCTTTTGATGCCTCAGGGATGGAGATGCCTGACAACTCTGGGCATTAGTCCCATCCAGACCAACCAGGGGATCAGGCCCAGTCAGCAGGAGTTTGTGAAGGGTAAGTCCTGCTTGATGAGCCTGATCTCTTTTTATGACAAGATGACCTGCCTGGTGGATGAGGGGAAAGCTTTGTCTGCCTGGGGTTCCACACAGCCTTTGACACTGTGTCCCATGGCATTCTCATTAACAACTGGCTGCTCCTGGTTTGGATGGCTGAGCATGAGCCAGGGTGTGCCCAGGGGCACAAGAAGGCCAAGGGCATCCTGGGCTGGCTCAGGAGCAGCGTGGGCAGCAGGAGCAGGGCAGGGATGGTGCCCCTGCACTGGGCACTGGGGAGGCCTCATCTCAGTGCTGGGCTCAGCTCTGGGCTCCTCATGCCAGGACAGACCCTGAGGGGCTGGAACGTGTCCAGAGGAGCTGCCAAGAGAACAAGGGGTGTGAGGAGAGGCTGAGAGAGCTGGAGCTGTTTAGTCTCAGGAAGAGGAGTCTGAGGGGAGCCCTCATCACTCTCTACAACTACCTGAAAGACGTTCTAAGGAGGTAAGTGCTGGTCTCAAAAGTAGTCAGTGATAGGACAGGAAGGAATGGCCTAAAGCTTCACCAGGGGAGGGTTAGGCTGGACATTGGAAAAAACCTTTTCTCTGAAAGAGATGTCCAGCAGTGGAACAGGCTGCCCAGGGAGGGGGTTCAGTCACTGTCCTTTGAGGTGTTTGTTGTGTGGATGAGGTCCTCAGGGAGATGTCTTAGGGGTGGTTAAAGGTTGGACTGGATGCTCTTGTAGATCTTTTCCAGTCTCAGTGATTCTGTGATTCTGTGCCCCCTCTGCCAGCACTGCTGCTTCCCCACATCCTCTGCATTCCTGAATTCCTCCCTCTGGTGCAGTCTCTCCCTTTCATTTCATTCACTCCAGTGGAGAAAGTGAGCAACAATCTGCTTCCCAGACCTCAGATGATCTAGTTTCTTCACCCTTTAACACAATTCTGTGCTTGTGCTCTGTCCACTGGAATAATTTTTACATCAAGAGACATGAGCAAGCTGGCAGTGTTTGGAAGAATCCAAGTCTGAACTGAAAAACTTCAACTTTCCTTCTCTGCTCCTACTAAACCCTCAAGCTGTTGGGTCCCATTCCTACTGTCATTGTGACCTGTTTATCCTTACTTCATAACATTTTCTGAGCACCAGTAGATGTCACTGCAGCTAAAAGAAAGTTCCTGGGGGATTTTTCACTCTAAATACAATTGCTTCCTTAACAAAATACAAATGATAAACCATTGAAACTTATAGTACTGCTCCCAGTTATTTTTCATTTGGCAGATCGTATCTTTGAGAGGATGAAATCTGCCTCAGGAAGGAATTCTGAATTTAGGTTCAGGTTATTAACTCACTCTGAAGGTCAAGAGTTTTGTTTCCCAGCAAAATGTGTTTTCATTGGAAAGAAAGAAATAGATTCACCGAAATAATTTGCTGAGGTGTGATTCTCTAGTGAAAAAGTTGTTATATTAAAAAACATACCCATATTTCTCCTGCAAAGAGCAGTAGATGC
>VYZU01026991.1:0-42929 GCA_013401355.1 Ceyx cyanopectus | reverse complement strand
CTCTCTCAGCCTCTCCTCATAAGGGCTCAGTGTTATTTATACATCTAATCAATAACAGTCATCTGAATAAAGCAGCCTCACACAATATTTGCCAAATGACTATTTTAATGTTATTTAGTAGATTAAAACCAAAGCAGAGCGTGTTCAGTTTTGGAAAGATGAGAGCAATTTCTAATGCTACAGTGACTGCAATTCCTTATTCCAGTGCAAGGAGTAGTTAGAGCCAGCCCCTGAATTATCTTAAGCAATATAGACAATAAATAGATTTCTTTATTTATATTGATCTTAATATTACAGTTCAGAAACTGTTGCTGGAACACTGTGAACACACCCTGGAAAAGCCCAGAGGTGGGGTGGGTTAATGAAATACAGCAGAAACTGAATGATCCTGCCAATAAAATTACCCAAGATGTCAACAGTAGTTTTAAACATAGCTTTTCATTTCTTTCTCTTGCTCTTTCTTCTCCAGATTTGCTTTACTCCATCTACTCTTCTTTCCTTTTAATGCAAAATACACTATTTATTTAGAGAAGATACAAGGCAAATAATTCAAGGTGAAAAGTCCTATTATTTCGGTGAGAAGATAAGGTAGTTTCTAGTCAGAAATAGTCACACAACAAATGAATATACAGATCCTTAATGATCATCCTACAGAACCAAAGAGTTCATTATGGACCTCATTGGCTTTCTGCACCTCCTGTGTCCATTGGCTGCATATGTCATGGGAACAAAGATGTTTCAGTGATAGGAGTTTCTTTGGTTTGCTCCCCACATGTTTTTAAAAATTCCTTTTATGCTCTCCCTTTTGCTGCACTGTATTTGTTTTCCCTAAATATTTTGTCCTAATCCTTATTGACTTCATAGTCTTCCCCTTTATTCTTCCTTCTTTACAAGTGCCTTTCTCACCTTAGCATTTCTCTCTGCTTTCTTATTTTAAACCTTTTTTTCACTCTGTACTCAGTTCTGCCCTCCTGTAACGTCGGTCTCTCCAGTCCACATCCCCATATCTTTTTCAGTTTAACCTTCTTTCTAGACTTCTGTTCCATTCTTGCTCTGGGAGTTTGCTTGTCTTTCTTCCCTGTGATTCTACTAACCAGTGGCCAGAGAAACAGGAAAATATCCAGAGCATTCACTTTGCCTTCCTTTACCAAGTAATCCAGTTTCTCTTTATGAGTATTATTTATATTTCAAAATAAATAAGACACCCTAAGTCATCTCAAAGGCCTCGAAGGCTAGAAATAGTACATTTAGAATAGTACATATAGAAATACTACATTAAGAAACAGGGCTCAGGCAAAACAACTTGCAGTCATGTAGGTGAGATCTGCAAAAAGGAGAGAGATTTTAGAGATTAAATTTAAGTGATTTGAAACTTTGTTTTTTGGAACGCTAGGGAAAAATCCCATCAGATCTTGACTGAACTCAGGTGTCCTGCCCCTTGATCCCCATACCTCAAGTTTACAGCCATATCTGTCTGCCTGCTACCATTTCTTCTGGCAGCATCTCCTTCAGTCTGGATTATTGCTCTGGACTCTTAAAAGGAAGAAGAGGATCTGTCTTTCTTTCTGTTTCACATGGAGTGCTTACTTCTTGAAAGAAGCAAGGCACCAGAAGTTCTCGTGAAGAAATGGGGCTTTTAGACCCAAAAATCAATTTGTTGTCCTGTGTTTGCATCTTAATTGAAACTCAAAAGCAATGAGAATAAAAGCATCCATGTGTGTAGTTCATAATTAAGGGTTTGCAGCTAACTGAGATAACCCCAGCAAAGCTCACCGAGTGAATTCTCTCCGTGGGAATGCCTGACCTTTCAGGTCAAACCCTTTCTTCTAGTCCTTCCTTTCAAGGCAGCTGAATGTGAACTTCAGTGCAGTGACATAAACTGGAAAGAACAGCAATTTGTGGTGAGGAATAAGAGACATTTCTCCTGGGCTCACATAAAAACAGTCAATATATTTTTCTTCTCTTTCTCATCAAATGGCCATATAGCTGCTTCTCCAGCCACAAATTATTCACCACAATGCCACTGGTACAAATATAAAATGAATCAAATATACATCCTCCATCTAGAACACCTAAGAATTAATCACCTTTAACCCACTTAACAGGCTAACCCTAGTCAGCTTCTTATGGTGCTTATTTTGTGATATAATTGCAACATCAATATAAATTGAGTTTTCAATTGCCCAAGTACATCTTAAGGAATGGGTAGAGAATAAATTCAAACAGAAAAAAAAAAAAAGAAAAAAACTTTTTAACACTTTTTTTTTGTGTGTTTTGTATCAATGCTGTCTCTATCATAGCTTTACATTTGCAGAAGTGATCCTAGCTACGGGGGCAGCTGCTGTTTGGTGAGACACTTCACACAATTTAGACTGTGTTCAGGTATTTGTTTCCTGCAGTTTCAGCTGCAGAGGTATGAGATGCTACTAACCTCAGCTAGTTTGGTAGCATGTCTCTGGTGGGAGTTGTCCGCCCCACAGCAGGGCCATCAGAGACAAAGGAATCTGTTCTGTCCATGATCCTCATCTACTGCAGTGCAAAACATTGCAGCTGAAAACACCAGCGAAGGCCATTTAAAGTAAGCCAGGTGACTTTGCATTGGAACAAAAGAATAACAGTAAGTGGCTGGGAGCTTTCATCAGCTCCCATTCTGCCCTGACCAGTGCAGACCAGGGGGTCTCAAAGGGAAGAGGTTATCCTCACTTCATCTTTTTTTCTTTGGGGTTTCTTTGTCCTCAGGACTAAAATGAGAGCTAGTTTAGAGTGAAAGTATGTGGTTTCCATGCACAAAAAATATAATGTGTAGTTGACCTTGAATTTGTGTAAGTATGGGCTGTAGCTGTAGTTTGTACTTTATAAAGTTAGTTAAATGCGTTGCAATGTTGAATAAAATGGCAATTAGTCTTCTATACTTTTGAAAGCACTTTGCTGCATCCCCAGGTAATAGAGATGTTTCTCAAAGCCAGTAGTAACCTTGACAGGTTTCTAAGATGCCTGCCCTGCATGAGGATGAAAATGAACAAACAGACCATGTTGAACTGGTCAGTGCCACCTGCAGTCAAGCCCGAGACAACTTTTAAGGATCAGAAATCACTTAACTGGAGTTACCAGATGCATCTTGTTTTCTCTCATTCCCTTGCTGGCCCTACCTTAACACAATTTAGTTTGCAAAATCTCTTCTCTGCAGTCATATCGTGAGAGATTTTGATAAGCTATCACCATGTAAAGACATCTCTCCAAGGAGAGTCTGAGGAGAATGTAGAGCAGCAAGGCCTTGCATTCATGCATACAAATTCTGAAGTGTACCAAGCCACCCTTCTGCCAGGACGTGGAAATTAAACCAGTGCAGACACGGCTGATGTGACTGGAGCTCACAAATGGGATCTGAGCTTCCCCAGCCTTGGCAGCCTTCCTTCTCTAATTGGAGCTATGTGATCACATAAGGGGCAGAGGGAGGGTGGGTGAGGGTGTTGCCTTCAGTTTTCTTCATTGGGCTGGAAGTACCAACTCCTGGAGGCTGCTGTTAAAAAGTGTCAGTACTGTGATAAATTCTTCCCATTCTTAATTTCACTGCTAACAAATTATGTTTGCACATTGAAAGATGCATAATTCACAGAAAGATGTGCTTTTGGCTAGCAATAGTAAAGGGCTGCAAGTAAATAGAGGGAAATATTTACAGACTGAGAAGTCCATTACCTGGCCCCTTCTCAAGGCAGTCCAACCAAATCACCTAGTTTCATATTTTTCTAGTAAAGTGTTTGCAGGATAAGATTTGGCACCTGATATTCCTAAGCAGCTGCACGTTTGCAGCTGCCCATGAAATGAGCCTTTGTAGTGCTCGAAAAAAGTGTCCAAGATTAGAGGATTTTTTTTTTGGAAAAGCCTGAAAATAGCTGCTTTTCCTTGGGAGACAGGAAAGGACAGTATGCATAATGATACAAATACCTCTCCTTGGTATCATTCTAAAATTACCAGCTCATATCTTGATGAAAGAACCATGAGCATTTCAGATGATGTGTAATACAGAAATAACAGTTGTTGTTCAGGGCCCAGTTTCCTACGTTGCCCTTGCTTTGGCAAATTCACTTCAGGTACAGTGAACCTTTCTTATTTCTCTTGGTATTTCCATAGTGCACTACTTCATCACTGGATAATTCTCAGATGATAGGATGTGTAAGTCTGGATGCAGATGACACGGTCTAGTCATTAAGGCCAGTTATTTTCTGTGTCTAAAATAAATAATTCTATTTGGCATTTATCACACACGTGTTGTTTCTGGGTCCCAATCCTCCTGAAATGCAGGCTTATAGTGTGGACGTTATTTTGCAGCTTGAGAATCTTGATCAGAGGGCTTCTCAATTGAAGTAGAGATATTTAAGGGTGATACTACCTGGAATGTTAAGTAAAGAGTTTCTTTTTCCCATATGTATGTAGAAAAAAATATGTGGTTATGACACCTGAGTTATCTCTGTCCTAGAAATTAAGATTAAAGAAGACATGCAGAAATGAAAAGATCAGGTTTTATCTTGCATCTGGCTCCACATACCATTGTGATGGTTTAGGAAGTCATGAATGAACCTTAGTAGATCATCTACCAGGCAGAAAATGTACCTTGGGCGCAGACAGTTTTGCAGGAGAAGCAGGATCAAAGGTGGGAGCAGTTAGTTTTGCATGCAGTAGAGATCTGGGGCTGTCCTGGAGCACAGCAGTGCCCTTTCCTGTGGGTTACACCTTCTGATGTCAAGTCCAGTCTTCAGTAATGAGACCTTCAAAAAATTCATCTCACTCTTCACAAGAACAACGGTGTAAACCAACCTGGCCAAACTCCAGCGTACACAGTAACTTTTTATTGAGTAAACTGCACTGAACTTTCAGCATGTTTCACCATTACCTGACTTAAAGGCTGTGTATCTTTGAATGGTGGTGAAGTTCCTGTCACATTCAGCACTAGAAGCAGTATCTTAGTTGTTTAAAAAAAGCAATTTCACTGAGCTAAGTAATAAAGTAGCAAAACCACCCAAGGGCTTCATTGGAATCAGTATAAAAACTGTGAGAAGCTGAAAAGCAGAGGGTAATTTATGAAGGCAGAATGATTATCAGATAGAAGTTTCTATTAAGGGCACAGGAGCAAAACATCTTGATTACAGGAAATTGCAAGACTACCTTTAATGACCACAACAGGTTAGGATTTTTGTTCTGTATTTCTGGAGATACAGGAACTCTGGCAGAGTGGCAGCTGTTTGGTGCCACATCAGCTGGTTGAGATAAAGAACCAGAATGATTCCATTGATACAAAGACATTAAAAAGATGGAGTGAAACCGTGCAGACAAAAGAGCTTCTGTACCTTGCCTCTGGTGATTCTTTAACATGCATCCTAGGTGGATTAATCAGTGATAAAAGGAATAGCCAGCAGAATAAAAATTGCTGTGATGTGTCTAGACTTCTCTTCAGGGAAAGTGTGTTTTGGTCATGGGCCATGTTTCTTGATTTGTCTATGCAGTTACAGGATCAGCTATTATTAAGCACTGCTAAAGATGAAAAGCTCAGGCTTGAAGTTGGGAGTGTGGATTTGGCAGGAGGAGGAGTGTGAGGTTGATGGATTTCTGGAGTCAGTTTTCTGCAGCATCTGGAGTGGGTCATTAAATTTGTACCATATGGACAGCTGTTCGCATCAGCCTAAGAGCGATGACTATATCCCTGTGTTTTTGTACACCTGACTGAAATACACTTCCATTAAGTATTACCTGATAGCAATGAGGACTTAATATTAATGTGCTAAGACTACTGGAAGATGTTATTCTTTACCCTGCTTCTGTTAGAGCCATATGTTTTATGTATCCTTTTGATTAATCGATATGTGTGAAACAGCTTCTCTAACATGACTCTAATTAAAACAGCAATATAGGCCAGATTCTCACTTGGCAGAAGTGGGTGTAGCTCTTTTGACTTTGGCAAAGTCATCCCCTCTTCTTCCCAGAGCAGCACCCAGCCTTTCAGGAAGAGTGGCATCCAAAGCCAGAGCAGGCTGAATCAGCCCTCGGATGTCTCAATCCAGAGCTCACCTGTGAAAAACAGGAACAAAACCCTGAGAGCACACACTTGTGGCATCCTTGGATGGTACTATGTGCTCAGCCAGGTGGCATTAAAGATGATCTGCCATCAGCTAAGAAAAACATATTTGTTACACTGTTGATAACTCAGTTCTTTGTTCACTTATATTATTTCTGTCCTATTTTTTCAGTAACAAAATCTGATGGAAACAAATATCTCCAAATGAAAGTCATACTGTATTATAATGGTATTACCACTGTAGGTAATAACTCCAGTGCAATAACATTGATTTTTTTGCATGTGTGCTTGAAGAAAAGATAGCTCAGGCTGTGAGGAAAATACTGGAGAGCTTTTATCTTGTGGTTAGGTTACTAGACCAGCACTCAGGGATGTCAGTTCTTGCCATCTGATAAATAATTTATGGCCTGCAGAAAACCAGCTGGTGATCTCTTTGCATTTCTACAGATGTAGCAATTGCTTCAGAAAAAAAATGGTATTCAATGGGTTTCTAACAGGTAACCCTGCAAGGAATGAGACTTGATGCAGAGGTTAAACTCCCCTACCATCCTGAGGTTGTGATGGGATAAATTAGTCAATGCCTGATTTGGAGCAAGTGTTGTATGTATTTATGGTTCACAAGGAATCCAGCTTGGGACAAACCAGGTGACAATGACAAAAGCAGATTGTAGGGGTGTTAATTTATTGTTCACATCTCTTGTGGAAGTGAAAAGAGTTGTTATAAAGATCCAGAGAATTCCAAAGAACAGTTTATCCGTTCCAGATACAGAGAAAATCTTTAAGTTGTTAAGCTTGATCAAAATTCAGAAGTATGGGAATACTGAGTTAAGNAGGAGAAGCAGGATCAAAGGTGGGAGCAGTTAGTTTTGCATGCAGTAGAGATCTGGGGCTGTCCTGGAGCACAGCAGTGCCCTTTCCTGTGGGTTACACCTTCTGATGTCAAGTCCAGTCTTCAGTAATGAGACCTTCAAAAAATTCATCTCACTCTTCACAAGAACAACGGTGTAAACCAACCTGGCCAAACTCCAGCGTACACAGTAACTTTTTATTGAGTAAACTGCACTGAACTTTCAGCATGTTTCACCATTACCTGACTTAAAGGCTGTGTATCTTTGAATGGTGGTGAAGTTCCTGTCACATTCAGCACTAGAAGCAGTATCTTAGTTGTTTAAAAAAAGCAATTTCACTGAGCTAAGTAATAAAGTAGCAAAACCACCCAAGGGCTTCATTGGAATCAGTATAAAAACTGTGAGAAGCTGAAAAGCAGAGGGTAATTTATGAAGGCAGAATGATTATCAGATAGAAGTTTCTATTAAGGGCACAGGAGCAAAACATCTTGATTACAGGAAATTGCAAGACTACCTTTAATGACCACAACAGGTTAGGATTTTTGTTCTGTATTTCTGGAGATACAGGAACTCTGGCAGAGTGGCAGCTGTTTGGTGCCACATCAGCTGGTTGAGATAAAGAACCAGAATGATTCCATTGATACAAAGACATTAAAAAGATGGAGTGAAACCGTGCAGACAAAAGAGCTTCTGTACCTTGCCTCTGGTGATTCTTTAACATGCATCCTAGGTGGATTAATCAGTGATAAAAGGAATAGCCAGCAGAATAAAAATTGCTGTGATGTGTCTAGACTTCTCTTCAGGGAAAGTGTGTTTTGGTCATGGGCCATGTTTCTTGATTTGTCTATGCAGTTACAGGATCAGCTATTATTAAGCACTGCTAAAGATGAAAAGCTCAGGCTTGAAGTTGGGAGTGTGGATTTGGCAGGAGGAGGAGTGTGAGGTTGATGGATTTCTGGAGTCAGTTTTCTGCAGCATCTGGAGTGGGTCATTAAATTTGTACCATATGGACAGCTGTTCGCATCAGCCTAAGAGCGATGACTATATCCCTGTGTTTTTGTACACCTGACTGAAATACACTTCCATTAAGTATTACCTGATAGCAATGAGGACTTAATATTAATGTGCTAAGACTACTGGAAGATGTTATTCTTTACCCTGCTTCTGTTAGAGCCATATGTTTTATGTATCCTTTTGATTAATCGATATGTGTGAAACAGCTTCTCTAACATGACTCTAATTAAAACAGCAATATAGGCCAGATTCTCACTTGGCAGAAGTGGGTGTAGCTCTTTTGACTTTGGCAAAGTCATCCCCTCTTCTTCCCAGAGCAGCACCCAGCCTTTCAGGAAGAGTGGCATCCAAAGCCAGAGCAGGCTGAATCAGCCCTCGGATGTCTCAATCCAGAGCTCACCTGTGAAAAACAGGAACAAAACCCTGAGAGCACACACTTGTGGCATCCTTGGATGGTACTATGTGCTCAGCCAGGTGGCATTAAAGATGATCTGCCATCAGCTAAGAAAAACATATTTGTTACACTGTTGATAACTCAGTTCTTTGTTCACTTATATTATTTCTGTCCTATTTTTTCAGTAACAAAATCTGATGGAAACAAATATCTCCAAATGAAAGTCATACTGTATTATAATGGTATTACCACTGTAGGTAATAACTCCAGTGCAATAACATTGATTTTTTTGCATGTGTGCTTGAAGAAAAGATAGCTCAGGCTGTGAGGAAAATACTGGAGAGCTTTTATCTTGTGGTTAGGTTACTAGACCAGCACTCAGGGATGTCAGTTCTTGCCATCTGATAAATAATTTATGGCCTGCAGAAAACCAGCTGGTGATCTCTTTGCATTTCTACAGATGTAGCAATTGCTTCAGAAAAAAAATGGTATTCAATGGGTTTCTAACAGGTAACCCTGCAAGGAATGAGACTTGATGCAGAGGTTAAACTCCCCTACCATCCTGAGGTTGTGATGGGATAAATTAGTCAATGCCTGATTTGGAGCAAGTGTTGTATGTATTTATGGTTCACAAGGAATCCAGCTTGGGACAAACCAGGTGACAATGACAAAAGCAGATTGTAGGGGTGTTAATTTATTGTTCACATCTCTTGTGGAAGTGAAAAGAGTTGTTATAAAGATCCAGAGAATTCCAAAGAACAGTTTATCCGTTCCAGATACAGAGAAAATCTTTAAGTTGTTAAGCTTGATCAAAATTCAGAAGTATGGGAATACTGAGTTAAGATTGCAAGCTAAAATATAGTCCCACTGTGTGTCATGATATATGTACAGACTAAACTGAACTGGGATATCTCATTTGTTTGCCTTCAGTCAGATGCATCCAAGTCTGCATCTTCACTTAGAGTCAGAAAAGCAATTCCAGCCAGATCTGCCAACTCTTGGTTAGTGGTCCTTTGATGGAGCTTTATTGTTAGTCTGCTTTGCATTCAATGGAACGACCTACATGTGCAGAAAATCAGTTCCTCTTCAAGTTTTTGCTCATTTGTTGCCATTAGTCCATTTTTTATGATTTAGTTCTGTATCAAGGTCATAACAATAAATTTATGCCATGGTAAGCTTGATGTCATTCTTACAGTTTGTCAAGTAAAAAGAAGGTTGTCACAGAAGGAAAGGAAAAGTGGGTGAAGGCAGAATCTCATTCTTTTTAACAGGCTTACAAAGATGTTAATTTTCATTACGATTTTCTCTATGCAACACTGTAAAACACAAGTAATTCTGCTTGGTGACAGTGTTGTGAAGGGATTCAAGATGGTAGCTGGGAAAAATAATGCCTGTATCATTCACTCTCATAAAAAAAAATCTGTGTTTGCTTTTTAATTTTTTCTGGTTTTCTTTGATATAAAGTGAAATTGTTCAGACTTTGTACCAGTTGCTTTTTGCATGAGAAATAGAACTGAGGAAATACACTCTTGCCAAGAAAGTTCCATTTTTAAGAATGATTCCAGACAAGGTTGCAGAGATATATTGAGTCTCTTTTCTGTAAATGTGTTAGATGATGTGTCGTATTGTGACTGCAGAATGCTGAAGCTGTTCACATGTTGTCCACTGGCTGTTTTTAGAGACATATAGAGGGGCATTGCACAGTCTTTCTGGATTCATTGTTTATCCTGGAACAGACTTGATTTGGGGAAACTGACTCCCTGTAATGTAGTCAGCCTCGACCTTTCATGGAAGTGCGTCTTCCTGAAATAAAAACCTAATTAAGCAAGACCTGTTTCAGAATCACAGTTCATAGAACCTACAAGTGGAGGAAAAAAAAAAAAAAAAAAAAAGATAAGAAATCCTGCTAAGTGGTTTGGCCAATTCCAAACATGATCTGAACAGAGTGATGAGGTCTCGTTCCTTTCTCTGCTTACACAAGTTACAGAGAAAGAAGAATTTTCTGAGAAAGAAGCACCTTCAGAAGACAGGGCTTTGTGGGGCATCTCTCCTCTAACTAGTTGTGATGCTACTCAGGTTCACTCCGCATGCAGAGGGTCAGCCTAGCAGCAAAGGAAAGTTTAATATTGCCCATGGGGTAAGGGAATCTTCCCTTTGCTGTGTCTTCAGTAGGGACTCATTGCTTGCTGGCAGCAGGCTGGACACAAGCTCTCCATGCAGGAGGAAGCAGAAGCAGGGAGTGCACAGCTGTCTCTAGATTATTTTTTTTAAATGGTTGGGGATAAATGTGATTATGGAGTGATGAAGGCAGGAGGTTGACTCATAGTATCATCAAGTCCTCATGAGGGCATCAGATTGAAGGCAGCTGCAGATTCCTTGTCCTCAGCCAGTTAGTGACAAAGTGACTCCTCTGAGTGCCACTTTCCATGGACTATTACCACGTGGAGAAATGCCAAGAGGCCATGGCTGAGACCAGAATCCAGTTGCAATGAGAACCCAGCACTGCCAGGTCACCACTAAACCCTGCCCTTCAGCACCACATCTCCACAGCTTTGAAACCCCTCCAGGGATGGGGACTCCACCACTGCCCTGGGCAGCCTGTTAGTAAGTGAAATTATTGAAGAAAGAGTGGTGGGAAAGGACAGATATCTTTGATCAGCTCTTGGATATTATATTAACTCAAGAAAAAAATCAAAGACGTTAATTCCTGTGAAAGCAGCAGCAGCCCATTAAGAATGTTAGACTAAGGTAAAGTAGCTCCTATGTTTTGTGTGCTTGTGAATGCCAAGAAACACAAAGACCTGAAAATTCTAGTATGGCCAATGCAGGCCTGATTAAACTTCATGGCTGAGATCATTGAAATCAACAACAAAAAATCCTGATCTACAGATCTGTTGCCAGGGGTTTTTTTTATGGGAACACAGAGGTCACTCTTTTTGTCTCTGCTGTGTTCCGAATGGTGGAGTTGAGGTGCTTGCAAGAGGGGCTGCACACCTAGAGAGGATTTTATGTCCCTCTTTTCATTTTAATATTTCTTCTTTTTCAACAAGGGAGCAAATGTGCTGTGCAGGGAAACTGATCGTGGGCATGGGTGCTTGTATTTGACTCTTGAAAAAATTACTTTCAAAAATGGAAATAAGCATTACAATGAGGCTGTGATGAAAGGAGGGAGGGTGGGCAATTAGTAAAATACCTTATATTGGGACCTTTTACTAAGAAATATGTACAAACATTTTCTCCATAGACAAATTGGTTCAACCTTTAGACTTGACAGACTGGTTTTGATCACGACGTCGTATCAGCTTTGGAGCTAATGTTTCAGTGATACCCAACACAGGTGATGTTCCCAGAACTAGATAGACCCTTCCAAACACCTTTTGTGTAATAAAAGGATTGCACAGTAAGAAAATACACAGTAAGAAAAGGGCTACAACACAGATCCAGGCAGCACGGCTTGCCTACTGCTTCCCCAGCCACTGTTCTTCCACTGCTGCAGCCTGAGCAGAGGCAGTGGCTTATTCACCTTCAGCTGGTGTCCCACACCAAGGACTGGAAGGACAGACCAAGCTGCTACCAGAGAGCTGCTCCTGCACCTCTCACTTTCTACCTGCTGTCAGAGAAAAATGTCATGGAAAGGAAACAGCTGTTTGGTTACCTTCTGCCTCATAGTTGGCAGGAGGGGGTGGGGGGGGAAATATTTACTGTTCTGTTCTTCTACGCTTGAAAGAATAAGTTTCCCTGTCTCTCTGCATGTCAAAATTGGACTTTTTATCCACTACTGTACATAGAAACATGGTAATACTGTTTGCAATTCCAATTTCATAGCTGAGTGGGATCTGCAGAGACAGAGAATTCTAATAAAATTGCAGAAACATTTAATGCAATGACTGGCAGATGGCGAAAGGTTTTGTGGCAGCTCCATTTTTCTGACTGTTAACAAAACATGGCATGTGCTTCTCTAATGCATAGACAATGGTTTCATTTACAATTTAAATCTGATGACTGAAATGCTCATTAGATAACTTTTATTTTGAGAATGTGCTTACCACCCGAATGATCTAATAATACCAAAATAGCTATTTTTCTTCCCTTGAATGTACGTTCCAGATGAGGTTTAATGAAGTTACATGCAGTAATTTAAAAAATAGTCTAAGTGAAACAATGCAATTTGGGAAATTGTTTATACTTATTTGATTCAGCAATTAGAAGACAGTAGCTTCTTTTGAACCACACTAGGAAGTCCTTTAAATACAGCTAGGTATTTCAGAGCACTGATGGGGGTGGAGGATAATTTAGATAGTAGTGGAAAATGTGAAGAATGTCTGCAAAGTCAGCTAAATGGGCTGATTTATTTGGAATATAGAAGCTTTCAAAATTTGTTCCAAACAGTTTATTTATGTGAAGTTAGTGTGGAAGTCAGGGCATCTGAATAAAATCTGCCCAGCTAGTTAATGCCTCTCATCAACCTGGTATCCCAGGTCCCAGAGCAAACATTCCCCAGTGCTTGAAATTTGTTGTCTCAAGACTGGCCTTGTCTGATGTGTCATTTACACAGATTGTCTGGAATCGTAGGCTGGCCTGGGTGTTCTCTCCTCTTTGGTTACTCAAACCTCCTCCTTTCAAGCCAGGATTCTGATTATGAAGTGGACAAAAGCATCAAAAGTCAGTGAGAGGGTGAGTGGAAGAAGCACTAAAAGTATGGCAGCACTGTCTGCATCAGGTGAACACAGACCTTGGAGAAAATAGATTTGAGTTGGGTTTTATTTGGTTTGTAGTTGGTTTTTTTTTTTCTTTTTCTTTTGGTGCCTTCAGCTGAATTGAGGTTCATTTTTAATGCAGGTTTAGAAACCAAGTGAAAATTACTTCAGCTGATTTTAGCCAACCCCTGGTGAGCCTCAATCATTTCATTTTACATGGGAATTATCATGTGATTTGCCATGTGATTTATTCCTATAAATTATCGCCGGGTCTCCAGGTGACTGAAAATGTGAAGCTAGTTCCTGAGGCACAGTTTAATTGGTGGTGCCAAAAGCCTGTGTTCCAATCCCTCACATTTCTAATCTCTTTCTTTCTCCCTTTCATTCCCAAATAACACCACTGCAGCTGTGGTAAGGCTGGCTGAAGTCTAGAGAATTCTCTTACATTGCTAATTAGCGGCCTTTTAATAATGACACAGAGGAGCTAAGGAAAATTTTCTTACTTCAATCTGGTCTCTCATCCTAAGCTTACACATCCGACTTCAGTTCCTAGCACTGCTGAGTCTCACATGAAAAGCATTTGAAACTAGAAAAATTGCAGTTACCAAGGAAATACCCTCCTGAAAACAGGTCCCAAAACACCACTGACCACTACTGACATCCAAAGAGAAGTGGAAACCACCAGCTGTGATTCCTGGGACCTCATCATCACTCCCCAAGCCAGGGCTATTTCTGCTCCTTTGGTTTGTCAACAGGGCCGTGCTGGAGTCACACAGCAGCAGGCACATCTTCTGATCCCATCCTCAATTCTCCCCACCTTTCTCTTTCCTCATGTGTCACTGTCAGGCAACTCTTCCCTTCTCATCTGTAATCATGGTTCTGTTCCCTTTCTGAGCCTGTCTCCCCTCATTACAGAGCAGTCCTCCTGCTGTCCTTCCAGCCACCAAAGTGCAGCAGACAGGGCTAGCTCCTGTGATGCTTTGCTCTCTCACTGAGCTCAGATCAATTTGATGCCTCTCTGTCTTTCCTGGCCTCTGCATGCCATCCAGGAAAGTAGCTATCTAAAAACTGCACCTTCTAATTCAACAAATCTGCTCCCTGTGGAGGAAATTTAGGGGTGTGTTGCAGCAATTGATGGCAGCGGTTGTGGAGGACAGATAGAGGTGCTGGCATAAGCAAAATAAGCTTGAATGTTCCAAGGCAAAAAGCCAACCCTGACTGTGGAATCTCTGTAAGCCCTTTTACACCTCTGCCACTCTTCCTTGAGACTCAGTCCTTCAAATATCAGGAATTAGTGGTTGAAGTATTGATACATGCCAATCATGCTCCAGTGCCAGAAGCTGCCCACCCAGACTGCCTCAACTTAGAGGAGCACAGTGTCCCCTCTTTCAAGGGCTGTGCTTAATATAAGCATGAGGGCAACTTGCCTTTTGGGCTGCCAAGTCCCATTGCTGCAGTGACTTGTGTGCATTTTTCCACTTGGATTAGTCATGTGAAGAGATGGGAAGAAAATCAGCCATGATCTCAATGGCATCATGCATTTGCAGAAAAAAAAAAAAAAAAGGGGAGCAGAGAAATTTGGGCTCTGGGATTACTGGTACTGATTTCAGAGATCTATAGAGCTAGTCTTTTGGTGAATGGGGGAAATACATGCCTGCCAGCAGTCTAAAAAAAAACAGGAAAGCTTCTGCTTTGAGAACTGAGTAATTCTGAGAGAGAGTGGAGATGAATCACATAATCCCAGCATGGCAGGAGTTGGAAGAGATCTCTGGAGACCTTCTCATCCAACCCCCTTGCTCCAACAGGGTCACCCAGAGCAGAGGGCCCAGGATCACATTGTCCAGGTGGGTTTGGAATCTCTCCAGAGAAGGAGACTCCACATCCAATCTGGGCAGCCCCTTCCAGGCTCTGCCACCCTCACAGGAAGAAACTTTTTCCTCCTGTTCAGATGAAACCTCCCGGGTTCCAATTTGTGTCCATTGCTCCTTTTCCTGTGTCTGGGCACCACTGAGAAGAGTCTGGCCCCATCCTGTTGCCCCCCACCCTTTAGCATTGATCAAATCCCCCCTAAGTCTTCTCCATCTAATCAGCTCTCAGACTTTCCTTGGCACAGCAATACTCCAGTCCTCCCAGCATTTTTGTAGCCTCTGCTGGACTCTCTCCAGTAGATCCTTGTCTCTCTTGAACTGGGAAGATCAGAACTGGATGTGCTACTCAAGATGTGGCCTCACTGCAACTGAGCAGAGGAGGAAAACCTCCCTCAACCTGCTGGCCACACTCTTCTTCATGAATGCCAGGAGACCATTGGCCTTCTTGACCACAAGGGCATGTTGTTGGCTCATGGTGAATTTGTTTTCCATCAGAATTCCCAGGTCCTTCTCTAGAGAGGTGCTTTCCAGCAGGTGAACCCCTGACCTATACTGATGGAGGTGATTGTTCCTTTCTGGGCTAAGGACCCTTGTTGAACTTCATTTTGTTCCTTTCTGCCCAGCTCTCCAACCTGTCCAGGTCATGGAGGAGGATCCCAGGTGCTATTTCTAGAGTTGCTTTCCAGAGTAGCAAAAACCTTAGATTTCAAGCTGACACAGCCTGACTTGAAAGTGACATCCAAAGGTTGTAGCTTTGAAGGATTATTTCAGATGATGTTTCAGAGAAGATTGTGAATTGACACTGCAAATTTCCACTGTGCACTGGGAAACAGTGAGCTAAATACCAGCAGCTTGGTGGCTGTATGTTGCAGCTCGTATGTATCATGACAGATGATCCTGTTTTGTCCTGAAAGAAGGAAGTTTGTAATATCCCTAAGAAATAAAATAAAAATAAATTTAAAAAGAAAAAGGAAATAGGATGCACCTGTGCTAAACATAAAGAGCTTTTTCACTGAGGATAAATTTGTAACTTTCTTTACCTTTCCAATTGATGGCAATCATTTGCAATGTGTGATGCAATGCTATATCTGGTTGCCACATATGAAGGGTTACATGAGCTTAAAAATATTGCAATCTGATTTTCTAGAACTTCCAGCCAGAAAAAGCCCCAAACAAATACAAAATGACTGAAGTACTTTCTGTCACAAACATTTATTTTCACTTTTTTTTTTTTTTTTTTTTTTTCCTCTTCTGTTTTTNTTTTTTTTTTTTTTCCCTGTGCTGTTTTTCTTTCTTTTTGGGCTTTGGGGTTTGTTTTTTGATTGATTGTGTGTTGTTGGGCTTTTTTTTTCTCTCATAGCATTAACAGGACTAGGAATATCACTGGATTTTGTTGTTATGGAATTTTCATTGTTGTCAGGATGACAGTTTTAGATATCCCTGAGATCTTCTGAAATTCAACTGAGGCAGCCCTTTTAAACTCACCTTATCATTGTGCATACAGTGGTACTGACATCTCCTGCTTCCAGAGACAGTCAGATTTTAAGCCATGGAGTTAGTTTTATTCCCAGCCTCTCCAAGGTAAGGATAGAGTAAGAATACTCTTGTTTTTCACTCTTTTTAGGAGTTTACCTTCCTCCTAGCTAATCTGTGCAACTTCTTATCAGCCTTGCCTGTGGGATGTGATTAGCAAAGCTTCTGACCATACCTATCTTGATGTAGCACTTCTGTAGCATTTATCCTCAAGTGGTGTCTAAAGATGAGTTTTCTCCAGCTCTGAAATATTTTATGGCTTTTCTTAAGGGAAGGGGAAAACGATCTGGAAATGTATTGTTTTTTTCTTATGCAAAGTTCACCCTGACAGTTGGCTGGTAAGGATCAACGCTTCATATGGCACGTTGAAAGGTCAAAGCACGTATTAAATTGTACACTGATAAATCAAAGCTTTGTAATTTACAGCTAATAGCTCAAAAATTCATATTGAGGGGCAGGGTCAAAGGAAAGCTCTTATCCCTCTTAATTCAGGTGGCAGCCCAGTTCATTTCTGTGTCATGGCAGTGCCTCCTGCTGCTGCTGCTCTCAGAAAAGTTTCAGGGCATGTTGTGCTCTGTGCTCTCCATCTGCCTCTTGCTATGGCACACCTGTTTCAGGGCTGCAGAAAAAAACTACCTTTGGAAATGTTTGCCAGCAGTTTTTCTGCCTCTCTGCATCCTCTTGGTAACATGGATGAAAACCTGTTCTTTCTGTGAGGTTTATGAGGACAGTGTTTACTAATAACCATTGCATTTTTTGAGGTCTCTGTGAAAGAGCCCAACATTTACTTTGTCTATGTATACAGTAAGTGATAGCAATTTGAAATTGAAAAGCTTGTTTCTAAGGAAAACTAATTAACCTCAAAAATCAGCTTTACCTCACTTGAGTGTCATATTTTGAGAGGGTAATGGCTTCCTTCAGTTTTGCTGTCTTGGAAGAGTTACATTGCTCCATATCCCATGGGAATAGGTTTGGTTTATATGGGTTTATCTCAGTTCAGTTCTTGAATTAAATGCATCTATAAAGGATTTGTATTACTTTTAACTACATCAGTTTAAAAAAAACCCTGAATTAACTTATACATCATGCTTATGTACTTTAGGCCTAGGAAGAGGAAAGGGAATTTTTTCCCTTTCTTGAAGCTTTGGTCTTACCTCACTATACTCTTGTGTCCCTGAACAGTGATTTTTTAAATGGTCATAGAGACATAGAATAGATCAGGAACAGCCTATTTTCCAGATGATCTCTCTTGCACTATTGTTTTAATGATGAATGTGGGGCTTTTGAACGCAAATGTTTAGTGGTGACCTGGTTAGGGACACACTGGGGAAGTGGACATGTGTTGTCTTCCTCAGTCAACCTTCAGCAATGCTGAGGCACTCAAGCAGAAGGTCGTGCCCTTCTGGAGACAAACCAGGGGAAGGCAGGGAAAAAAAAAAAAGAAAAAAAAAGAACATAACCGGAAAAAATATCTATGAGCAAAGAATTAATGAGCTGGAGTTATTTAGTCTGAGGAAAAGACTGGGCAAGACCTGCTTGCTAATAGTCTTCTGAGAATATCTGTTCTTTAAAGGAACATCAATGAATCCCTTTTTTTCTGTGATGGAAGGGATGATGTCCCAGGTTTAAACTAGCAATAAATATTCTAGCTAGACGATCAGAAAAACCTCCTAATCCTAGGAAAATGTAAGTACTGGAAAAGAAAGCTCACGGACATTGCAGCTTCTTCTACATTAGATGTCTAAAAACATTGTCAGAAGCATAGAAAATGATGAACCAGGGTACTTTTTAATTTTTGATTTGTTTTGTTTATTTGTTGGGTTTTTTCTGTTATTTCTGTATGCGCAAAACATTGCTTGTCTCCTATTTATGCTTCTAATACATGGTAAAGGTGGTTTTCTTCATGCCAAAATGACCACCCACAATTCAGCTCCTGCAAGATTAAGGAGAAGCAAAATGTATTTAACCTGGTCTGGCAAAACAAGAACTATAAAAGGAAGGAATGCAACCCCCTTCTTTGTCTAGACAAGACATTTCTTCCATTTCTTCCTTTGCAAGATTTTATTGTGTAAATGTATTGTGCAGTAAATAATAAGATTGTCCTTTCTATCTTTAAAAAATTTCCACAATCTGTCAGGAGGAAAATGCAGTGTGACTATGCATACAGAGATACCCTCTGTTTGTAGGCTAGTTCTCATATAGAATCTCATGTAGAACATGCTATTGATTTTCTTTAGATTTACTGTGCCAGTCATACTAAGTAGGAAGAAGCCAAGTGGCACTATCAAACACAGAGAAGTTTCATGGATAACTAACGTGTGCTGGTATATTTAACCCTTTCTGCAAGGAAGTGGGAAGGAATTCCAACTAGAGAATAAACAAAACATGAAACAACAGTCCTCTGATTTCTGTGATATAAATTCCCCTACTGAAATAGTTCAAGCAGACAGGGAAATACACACAGAAAACAGAACTCTGAATAATTTAAGAACTCCATATGTCTGGAGTGTAAAGGAGCTATTAAGGTGAGCTACCTGGATTCTGTCAGGTCTGGGAGTAATTCCTAAATATCTTCCCAGCAGCCTGCGAATGACCATGAGCCATTTGTGGGAGCTGTGTGGAGGCAGGCAGCCAGCAGGGCCAGCTGCCACCCCACTTCTGCAGGGAGAGGCTGTTCAGGGCCCTGCAGAGCACTGAACCCAGCAGGATTGCTCAGTCCCAAGCTGCTCTGTCAGAAAGCAGAAATGCACCCACAAATCTTTCCTTCCGCTGGCACTGCGTTCCACGGGGTGTCATGAATTCTTAGCAGGCAGGGTGATCTATACAGTCCAAGGAAGAGCAGTTGATGATCAGGCAGGCAGTGCCCAAACTGGGTGCAGTTCAGCTGAGGATGGGTGCATTCAGAAGGGTGGGACCATCAGGTGGAGGCAGGTTCTAGAGAAGCTACGTAGCAGGGAGAGCAGAGGACGCCCCTTACTCCCAGTGAGACCTGCAGCACTTAGCCCACACACATGAATCCTCCTGATCTGTGCTCACATGTTGTAAACAAACCATACTTCTTTTCCCCTCTTCAAAAACTAACCACTGATCCGAGGGGAGACCTCATTACTCTCTACAGTACCTGAAAGGGCATTGGAGAGAGGTTGGTGCTGATCTCTCAGGTAATTAGCGATAGAACAAGAGGCAATGGATTCAAGTTGTAACAGGGAAGGTTTAGACTGGGCATTAGGGAACAATTTTACACTGAAAGAGTAGCCAGACACTGGAATAGGCTGCCCAGGGAGATGATTGAGTCACCAACCCTGGATGTGTTTAAGGGGCGTTTGCATGTGGGATTGAGGGACATGGTTTAGGAGTGAACTTTGTAGAGGAGGGTTAATGGCTGGACTTGATCCCAAGGGTCTTTTCCAACCTGAATAATTCTTTGATCTTTTGTCTTGTTGGGAATAGTGGTGTTTTCCTTTGTATTTTTGGAGCTTTCAGAGTTTCATGACAGAGCATCCTATCACCATTGTTGAGCTGCACACTTAAAATTCAAGTTCTTGCATATTCATGCAATAAAATTTCTAGGCACTTCACGGGATAGAATAGGAAAAAGTATTACTGGTTTTAGTCACAACAGCATCATTTTAAATCCAGTGTCCTCTGTGCTCGTCCTCACACTGATCACTGAGATGAATATAGCTTCTATAGAAGTATTAATTACATTCAGAAACAAATGATTGTCTACAGAGGATTTCACAGTTGTCACTAACCACATTGATGCACAGAAAGCAATAAGGGAGCACAATCAGGAAAATCACCTTCTCTATGAGATGCAGAGGGCCCATGGGACAAACAAATGGGTAATTTTGACTGAATGAGGCAGAAGGGAGCAGTGAGTTCAAAGACTAAACAATTTATTTGAATACTGAATGTACATGGTTCTCCTGTTTGCCCCATTCCTGTAGCATGCTTTGGGTGCAACACAGTGAGACTAGCAGTCACCTGTGCTGTTTCAGTTCCAGAGGAAGGAAATCATGTACAACATGGATACTCAACTTTGAATCTACCCCATCCCTCCTCAGCAAGATTTGAAACCTCCTGAAGTGAAAGAAAAGCCTGCAAGCTGCCCTGCATACCTGCAGTTAAACAAAGCTTTATCTTCCTCAGGTTGTCCAGACACCATATCATTTCTGGATAAAGCACATTTGCAAATACATTGTTATTTATTTATTTATTTATTTCCAGAAAACAGGAGGCATGGCTCCAATAACTATGTGGTAATACCAAGAACGTTTTTCCATTAACAGACAGAAATAATGGAGCAGAGGATGGAAGGGATTTGTGTATGCAGTCATTTAGAAAATAATTTCAGGGTGCAATCTCTTCAGTGATCTCAGCTTAAATAGACTCAGAAGCCAAAGGATTCAGCTCAGAAGTGCAGTTAACAAGCATTCCTCAAGATATTATGCCAGACTGCAGTGCCTGCCAATTATTATCAACTGAGAAAAGGAAATAAGCTTCCATTTTATCTAGTGAATGAACTGAGGTGCTGAAGCAACTATTTTATTGCTGTAGTTATAAACCAGTATATCAATATAAACCAGTCAAAGTGAAGAAAAATTATCTCTCCATTATCAGTCACCAACTGTACAATGGTTTTTAACATCTGACTCAATCCTTCCACTGTTGCAAAAGTGAACAAGATACCGATTGATTTTAAAAATGAATGTGCAATTCAACAATAGCTGCAGGGCAGTGAATCAAAACTACTCTGCTTGTGACTTTGTCTCTGTAGAGTCTAGATCCCTACAAAGAGGATATGAGCTCTAGTAATGGACTTCTGATCCACTTTCTGCATAGTTCTCTCTCTCTGTACATCCCAAACTCATCCTCATCAGATCTGCTTTCACATGGTGGAAAGGCTGCAGTTTCACACCATGGTGATTTGCTTGTTTTGATGAACAGATACATGAGACCTGTGCATGCAGCCAGGACATTAAAGCTGCAGGTTAGGGTAGGAAGATCACCTAGCCTCCATAAAGGAGATCAACATCTTCTGGGACAGGAAAAAAACCCTCCAAACATGCATGTTTTTTCCCACTAATAAGGCAGAAGACTTTGTGTTCCTCATACACAGAGTCACACAGATTCTCACAGAATCACAGAATGTTAGGGGTTGGAAGGGACCTAGAAGATCATCTAGTCCAACCCCCCTGCCTGAGCAGGGGCACCTAGACCAAGTCACCCAGGAACAGATCCAGGTGGGTCTGGAATGTCTCCAGAGCAGGAGACTCCACTACCCCCCTGGGCAGCCCCTGCCAGGCTCTGGCACCCTCACTGGCAAAAAAAGTTCTTCCTTGTGTTTCCCCTAAACCTCTTGTGCTCCAACTGACTCCCATTGCCTCTTGTCCTGTCACTGGATGACACTGAGCAGAGTCTGGCTCCATCCTCCCTACACTCACCCTTAACATATTGATAGACACTGATGAGCTCCCCCCTCAGTCTCCTCCAGACTAAAGAGCCCCAGCTCTCAGTCTCTCCTCAGCAGGGAGATGCTCCACTCCCTTCAGCATCTTGGTGCCCTGCACTGGACTCTCTCCAGTAAATCTCTGTCTTTTCTGAACTGGGGTGCCCAGAACTGGACACAGTATTCCAGATGGGGCCTCACCAGTGCAGAGTAGAGGGGGAGAAGAACCTGCCTTGCCCTGCTGGCCACACTCCTCCTAATGCATCCCAGGATGCCATTGGCCCCCCTGGCCAATGCAGGGGCGCATTGTTGTCTCATGGTCATCCCCCTGTCCACCAGGACCCCCAGGTCTCTTTCTCCAGAGCTGCTCTCCTACAGATCAGCCCCCAGCCTGTACTGATCCGTGGGGTTGTTCCTCCCCAGCTGAAGGACTCTACACTTGCTCTTGCTCTTACCAGAGAAAGGCTTTCAGAACAGTAAGAGTGCATGGTAAATTATAGGTTTTTTCCTGTTTCTTTGCACAGCATGTCCATGTGCAATTTCTCCTCAGCAGCCCTATGTTACTTTCTTTAAAATAACACTATGGAGCTGCTCTCTGAAATTGTTCAACCTTTCAGAAAGGCAAAGGCACAGGCTGCTGCTTCTCCCCAACCTTTCCTGTGTGAACCTGCCATGCTCTGCATCGCCCCATCTCAACAAGCACTGTAGGAACAAGTCTCCAGCAATTCACTCGGAACTGGTCTTAAGTCATCTGCATGCAACATGAAATAAATGGGATGGGGAAGACTTTATATCTGCATTTTCTTTCTGTTTTTCCAAAGGAACTGTCAAGAACAGGTGCTGTGTTTCTTTCAATGGACAAAATTCAGCTCTCAATCCTCTTGTGACAGGACTGAATTTAGCCCCAAAATATACTTGCTTCTTACTTTGCATTTATTCAGATGTATTATGACTTAACACTTGCACATAAAAATGAATTATGCCCGTTCGACTTGTCAATTCACGTACTCCACAGGAGTATAAAGAAAAGAAACCTTACATCCATTTCTGTGCTTTTTGTGTGTGGCTCTTTAGCTCCACTGTCTGGTAGTGATTTAAAATGGTATAAAGACATGTAAAATTATTTATTTTCTGAGCTAAGTAAGATGTCACTGTTACACTTCACAAGACAGGGGCGTTTTAATGTTCCTGGATGGTCTAGCTGGCTGTCAGATATAGTAGATGAAAAAGGCAGATTGATGTTAAATGCCATGTTTGGTATTTTGTTATATTAATTAGGAATTACCTTAGGTTATGGAACTCAGATCTATTACTTCCAGGAGTATTTTATATTACAAATAAAAATCCTGGATTTCTCTACCAAAGGATAGGAACATGCTGAAACTTAAGACTTGATGCCTTTCAAGTATTGCCTTGTCCTCCCTTTCATTCTCTGTTCTGAAAAGAATGATCATGAACGTCTAAGTAAACAGTTTGCAAGAAATAATTGCATCCATTATGTTCCCTTTTCCATCCTGTTGTTAAATTCCTTTTGATGAGTCTGTGAGTTTATTTATAGTATATTTTGACTGCTTGCCCTAAGCAAGTGCAAGGTTGTATTCTGGGAGGTGGGAAGGGAGGCAGGCAGAAGAAGAAAGAGAGGTTTTAATTCCTTCTGTGTTGAAGGTATTCAAGGTATCATGGTAAGTACCCTGGTCCACACGGTTAGTTAGGTGGGCAGGCAGAAAATGATGGAGCAAGTGCTCAACTGTGTCCTGAGAAAAACATTTTATTTCAAACCAGCACTGCTGACTTTGAAAGCAGACCAGGAAGCTACACAATCTTTCCTGTAGAAAAGACTAAGAACAGTCAAAGCCAAAACCTGCCCTGTTGACTTTGTTCAATCAGAGAACATTAGGAAAAGGCTGAGCTTGATTCACATGCACTTGTGTAACAGCTCCAATCCACAGACATCACAAAAGCATCACCTGCAGCACTTGCCACTGCTCTCTTCAGGATCTGCAAGAGGGAACCTTGGTTTCTCTGAATGACCCCTTAACTCCTCTGAAATCTTGTCAAAGGAGAGTAACATTGGAAACCTATACTAAAATTAAAACAAAAGGGAAATATACAACCAGGCACCTGATTTCACCCCCTATATCTTTGTTAACCCCCTACTCCCAATTCACTCTTCCCATCACTTTGTCTCATGAACTTTAGCTATGCTAAGTCTAAACACATTGGAAGGCTTCATCTGGATGACACATATCTTCCTATACTGGATTACTGTTTATTCTATAGTTCAATAAAACACTTAGAGTCCAATAAACACTATAAAACAAAACATTATAGTTCAATAGAACACTTATTCTATAGTTCAATAGAACACTTAGTTCACTTAGAGGAAAATAGAGGAACTAAATAAAATAGTAATATAATAAATGAAAAATTCTTCCTTCTCTCTAACCTAAATCTCCCTCTTAATTTAATTTAAAACCATCATTCCTTTTCCTTTCAATACTGAAACAACACAAGAAAGTCCTGTTGCTCCTGTCTCTCCTGCTCCTATTCCAGACTTTCCTCCTTCTCTTTCTTCTAAAGTCCAAAGAGAAGGGCTACACAAATAACATTCCTAATGTCCAGGAACATATTTCTGTGATAGCTCAGGAGATGCTTGCCTTAACCATACATTATTTTCAAACAAAAATACAGACAGACAGTATTTACATGACATTTTTTCTGGACTATCTCCTTAGCTCTGCCTGCAGTCAGCACTTCAAGTATTAAGCTGGGGATGTATTTCAAGATTGTGGCTCTTCTCCCTTCGTAGGTCATTTAAAAATGTCAGCGCTGTGATATTGTTAACTTATTACAACTGATCTTAAACAGTCTAGTGCTTCTCAGATTTAAAGCCAACCTCTCAGTTCACCTACAAAATATGTATTTTTGCCTGACAGATGGATAATAAGCACATGGGAAAAACAACCTTTATAACTGACTGGTTGGACTTCAAAGTGTATGTTTTGTATGCATAAAAAAGTATAGAGGCCAGCGGTGTCAAAGGCTTAAAAGGAAAGATCATTATAGCTTCTGCTAAATGCAGCTCTGCTGCAAAATTGCCTGTGATCCTAGAGAGGAAATCTGGCAAGAATAATCTATGTTTCTCAGTCAGTTGTAAAAGTCACGTTCACTTGAACACAGTCCTTTCCTTTTCTTTCCTTTCTTTCCCTTTTCCTTCCTTTCCTTCCTTCCTTCCCTATAGCACTCCCATCCCCACTACTCAACATTCAGTTTTCCAGCTAGCACAGCACATTTTGAAACACCTTTGTTACCACACCAAGGACAACTCAGATCACTGTAAAATATATACATTGAAAATAAATGACACACTAAAAGGAAATGCAGTATTAGATCATTGCATTGGAGGATTTTACCAGCTGATGGTTGCCTAATTGTTGCTTTGTAGCAGGCACTGCTGGAGTTTGACCTGTTGTATCAGGAGGCAAATTTCCACCACTCCAAAGCTACTTTGCCAGTCTGTCAGTCTTGAGAAAGACACTGAAATTGTTATGAGGACAGAAATGAACTCCTCTTTCATGCTGTAGGTTGCCATGATTTGTTTTAAGCCAATGCCATGGAACATCAAGTCTAACTTTGATTGTCAGCCTGACTCCCTCAGTCCTGTGGGCACCCAGTGATGGTTTTCATCCTGTCATTTAATAATTAGATTACACCACCTTCTAAGCATGAGGGCAGCCTCTGGCTCAGGTGTCACCAACCTCAGCACAATGATAACTACCAGCTAAGCACCAGCTTTGCCTCTTGTGAGCTTCTGGAGTCCCCCAGTTTCCAAGCTAGCAGATGTCTCCTAAGTGTTTATCCATTTCTTCTACCATCAAGTAAGACTCGAGGTTCATTCGATAACATCAACCATGAAACCCATTTGTCCCCTGACAGCCTAATTAGTATCATCAAGTTACTATGTATTAGACTATTGTTTTAGGACATTGGGGTCCACTGAGAACAGACATTAAAAAATGAAGAGTCTATGCATATCTATCCATCTTCCATCTGGGTGTCATGTCTAACAACTGTACAAGCAAAGTCAATGTCTCAGGTCACCACCAACATAATCTGTTCCCTTGATTTATTATATTAAGATATTAGGAATATCTTGAGAATATCTTGAAAGAATATCTTAAGAATATATTAAAGGATATTAAGAACACAGCTCCATGCTATGCCAGCACTGGTGGAAAAATGCTTCAGGTATTTAAAACAATCTTTTGCAGTCTACCTATTTTTGGTTAAAACTCAGAACATTTTGGTGATCAAGTTTATAGAGTAGCCCAAAGTAACAGTGTTACTATTATAAAGAAGGGAGGAGAAGCAACACATTGCTGCCACAGGGTAAGAATGAGTGGGTGAGAGCAGAAAAGAATGAAACCAACTTTGTCATGGTAGGAAACACTTGTTTTGAACCAGGGTTTCTGGCTTTCCATTCTTGCTCTGGGAGTCGCTATTCAAAGGCAGTCAAAACCAAATGCTATTAGAAGTTTATTTGATGGATGGGAAAGTAGATGGATGCCACTGACAGAAACACGATGAATGAACCTGGGAAAAGCAAATGAAAATAACAAAATCCAATATATTGCTTCCTTCTTAGGAGATAGGAACTTGTAGTTGTTTGTATTCTACAAGATTTACAGGCAGCCAACATCCATAACTATTGACAAGAATTTTTGTCTATTGTAAGCTTGCAGGCAAGTTGTGCACAAAAAAGTGATGATTCAGAGAAGAATTTTTACAATACCCAAGGTCTGACCTGTGTAGGAATGAATCCTGCTTAGTTAAACAAGAGGCTGCTTAATTTTGTTTTGTTGTTTTTATTTTTTTTTTTTTTAATCTGTACTTACGAGATTTTCTGTGCCACAAAGTTTTACACAAAGCTAGAATCCATTATTTCAACATTCTAACATATCATATAAATGTAAATTACATCGCAATCAGACGAATGAATTAATCATAAACAGCATCTTTATGGAAAATGTTGAGGAGGAACAGTGCAGATAAAGGAATAAAATCTCATT
Organism: Ceyx cyanopectus; assembly: GCA_013401355.1. NCBI lineage: Eukaryota > Metazoa > Chordata > Aves > Coraciiformes > Alcedinidae > Ceyx > Ceyx cyanopectus. Next base: position 15,984 of record VYZU01026991.1, on the reverse strand, counting down.
ATACCATTGTGAGGGTGTGTGATTGTAATAGTTCTTGACATCAGTCAGCTCTCTATCTTGTGGAAAACCACAGGGGGAGTAAACAATGAATTTCTCATCAGAAACAAACGGGTACTTAAAGCTCTTGCAAGAAGGACTCAATATATCTCCTGCAGATGTTGTTTGAGAAGCTTTGGATAGGAGCCTGCAATATTCCAGAGGCAGGGACTGGACAGGGGACCATTTTTCAGGTCATTTTGCTAGTCTTTTTTCAGTGGTGCCCAGTGACAGAGCAAGAAACCATGGGCACAAAATTGAAGAAAAAGGTTCCATCTAAGCATGAGGAGGGAATTCTTATATCAGGAAGAAGTTCTTGACCTTGAGGGTGGTGGATCAGTGGAACAGGCTCCCCAGGGAGGTGGTTGAGGCCCCATCCCTGGAGCTATTCCAGGTGAGATTGGCCAAGGCTCTGAGCAGCCTGGGCTAGTTGAGGGTGTCCCTGCTCCCTGCAAGGGGGCTGCACTAGATGCCCTTTGGAGGTCACTTCCAACCCTAAACATTCTATGATTCTATAACAGATATGGCATATCTAATGGTCATTAAATTATGTATAATGGTGTTTAAACTGGAAACCTTTGGCTACTGTCTATCCAGCTGTAAAGTGGATAATCCATCTAGTTTATAAGACATAGCAATTCCAGCTCTTGTTTATTATATGAGATTTCCCTCTCTCAAGGGCTCTACTGCACATTTTTATTTGAAACAGTAAAGGAAAGAAAAAAAATCTCTAGAAAGCCACCAAAACACCTGTGCTAATGCATTTACAAACATAAGTAGGAACAAAAATTGGCTATTATTATCTTGAACACCTGGAATGAATACATTTCTCAGACTTGTGATGAAAATTATTAGATCCTAAATAAATATTGCTGGGATGTATTTGAAGACACCATTTGCATTTCACATCTGATTTACTTTCTAATTAAACAGTGCTTACAAAAGTACTAATAATGAAATGCATGTAAAATCAGCTGGTACAAATACCCAGTGATATGTCTTCACATTTCCTGCTTGCATCCAGAGCATTTATGAAATCCTAAGCCTCCAGCAGCTTTTCTCACATTATATTCAATGAAACAGCAACATTGCTTTAAAGGGACCTTGTGAAATTATCTCAGTAAATATGATTCATTCTTTAAAACAGACAAAATTCAGGAGTAAAATGAACTTTATTAGAAAAGCTTTCCTGGAGAGCCATGCAGTGATTTTTTAATATAGAAAACATCTCTTTAAATGTCGTATACCCCCCCTGCCCCCCGGAACCCACTCTTCAAGCACTTGTTCAGAATGTATCTTGCTGATATTGCACATAACATGTAGGATAAAAGTACATTTAGGAACAGAACCTCAAAAAGCTGAAAGATCTGCCTTGCTGGGATTTGAACATGCTCTGTAGCAGCTGTATCATCCTCAGGGCATTTACACGCTGGTTGGTAAAAGTTCAATAAAACTTTGTTATTTTTTATACTAATCACAAAATCCAAGTGTTAATTAGAATCCTAGAATGGTAGGGTTAGAACGGACCTCTGGAAATCACTGAGTCCATCACCCCTGCCAATGCAGGAACACGCAGGGCAGGCCACACAGGAACAGATCCAGGTGGGTCTTGAAAGTCTCTAGAGAAGGAGACTCCACAGCCTCTCTGGGCAGCCTGTTCCAGGCTCTGTCACCCCACCCTCATAGTAAAGAAGTTTTTCCTCATGTTGAGGTGGAACTTCCTATGTATCACCAGTTGCCATTTCCCCCTGTCCTATCACAGGGCACAGCTGAAAAGAGACTGGCCCCTTCTGCTTGATATCTACCCTTCAGATATTTGTAAACATTAATAAGATCCTCTCTCAGTCTTCTCCAGGCTAAACAGCCCCAAGGCTTTTTAAAAGACATGTTCTAATCCCTTCAATATCTTCTTAGCACTATTTTATTTTAATTTTAATTTTATTTTAATTTTATTATCTAATTATTATATAGGTTTATATATTAAGTTCAAGCCTCTGTTCTGATTTGTGGTGCATATACATAATGGATACACTGAACAAACAGAACATGGCAGACAATTAAAAGAGTATTTGGACACACTGAGTAGAATCTATGAATTCTCTTTCATAGGATCTATGGATGACGTGTATAGGATTTATGAACTACTTGTACAGCTTTTTTATGCTCACAAAAACATTTATAAAGAGAAAGTATCATGGGCATACACTTGAACATGTTTATATGACATTATGTAACTGTATTGAAAGCACTTGGTGAGTTTGTGGAAAAATACCCCAGTCAACATCTGTGATTGACACTCTTGAGTAACCAAGAGACTAAACTATGTTCACACACACCATTGAATTTATTTCAAGGCAGAGCAAAGTAGAAAGTCAGTTCAGAGCTGAAAGGCTATTGAAAACAATTAGAATTCTAGTCAGGTTTAGCTATGTTCAGGATTTTTTTTTTAAATATTCATAAGACTTTGGAGGTAATCTAGGTAGCAAAGTCGAAGCACTTATTTCAGTTAAGTACTCAGCCTGCTGTGACCCTTCAAGGCACCTCGTTCATCCGCTCAGGTGAACACCAGCAAAACTATTTAACTGCTATTCTGGTGCAAATGTTAAACCTCGTTGGAAACCCAGCTTATTAAACTCCTCTTAACTATATTCACTTGTAATACTAACTGGGTATTTTCAAGCCTAAATATATTCCCCAGACCAGGTCAAGGACACTGCAGAGAGGAACTAGGATGTGGCACATTCTGTTTGACCAGCACTGCAAATTCGAACAAATCAAAGTCTTTTACTGAATAATCTGTAAATACAGGAGGCTAAATTTGTCAAACATATTCTTAACTCTAATATGTTTGCCCAAAGTTATTCCCTCCTCCAAATGCCCTTTGGTCTCAGACGGTGTTCGTTATGTACTCAGGATAGGAAAAAAATCCATATTGGGAATAACTGAGTGTCCTGGTTTGAATGAAAACAAAACAAATTCTGTTCAGTGATTTTACTCTTCAGCTCAGTTCTTCTAACTCTGCCCTGTCTGATGTCAGCAGCCTGTTCTCCCAGGCAGTGTCTGCTTCTGGGTGATAACGCCCCATGGTTAGAGTTAGTACCAAGGGTGGGTGTGCAGACCAAGGCCACACATCTTGTGCACCACACTGGGGGATGCAAACCGTAAAAAAGTTGCATCTGCAGAGAGGAGCAGACAGGACAAGTGACCCCAAACTGACCAGCGAGGGATCCCATCCCACATATTTATTCAGCATAAAGCTGAGGGATCAGAAGGGTCAAGCTGTTGACTTGCATCCATTTGGGTCCTCTTCTGGTTTCTTCTCACTTCTGGAAACTTACCACTCCAACTTTAGCCATGAAAATAGAATCCTCTTTCTTTTTGTGTCTGTGAACTAAGGTAGGATGTGACTCTCATTTTCGGCTAGTATCCTTGCTTCCTGTGATCCCTAGATAATGTCTTTAATTTGGATATTAGAATGATGGAATTAATTAATCGTAGCATACTCTGAAGGTTTCCCTAAACCTATCATGGACTTGTCATATGGTACTTAGCACAGCTGTTGAACTGGCAGAAAAAAAACCCTTATCTTCTCTCCACAGAAGCAGAGAATCTATCCCCTAAATCTATCAAAAATTTTAGGAACTATCGAAAAACTATGTAGAATGTCATAAGATCCACAAGCAAACTTCTCCCCGCTAGTTTTCAGTTACTGATTGAGCCTTGTTTTCTATTTCTTACTCACTTTCAGTAACAAATGGTGACTGATGAAAGATTCACTGCAAATCAAAGGCATTCATCCTGTTTTCTGTAAAAATCGGGCTAGTGACAAATCCACAAATGCTTTGCCTGAATCTGTTGTTTGGAAGAACTCTTGGCCCAACATATGTTTTTGATCACTGCAATATCTTTTACCTGGTACATGTAACTAAAAGCAATTAAAACATCAAATACATTAAGGGTGAGTGTAGGGAGGATGGAGCCAGACTCTGCTCAGTGTCATCCAGTGACAGGACAAGAGGCAATGGGAGTCAGTTGGAGCACAAGAGGTTTAGGGGAAACACAAGGAAGAACTTTTTTTGCCAGTGAGGGTGGTAAAGCCTGGAAGGGACTGCCCAGGGAGGTTGTGGAGTCTCCTTCTCTGGAGACATTCCAGACCCGCCTGGATCTGTTCCTGGGTGACTTGGTCTAGGTGCCCCTGCTGTGGCAGGGGGGTTGGACTAGATGACCTTCTAGGTCCCTTCCAACACCTGACATTCTGTGAAGGGTCCTCATGTTCAGCTAGCAGAAAATAAAACTCAGTCCAATGTAAAGACCAAACTTCCAGGCTGCTTTAAAGCTTATTCAGAGCTGATGTCAGTAATCTTTGGGTCAATTGCTCAGGCCTTTACTTCTTTGCCTATCAGTTGATAGCAGGAGACAGATGAAATGAATGGTCTGGACATTTGGCACAGCCAAATGTAGCTGCAGGTCAGAAGATGTATGTTCTGACCCTGGGCCTGCCACTGATGCAAGCCTAGACAAGTCATCCCATCCCTCTCCATCTCGGTAGTGAAATGGGATGGTACTTATCACCTTTTAAGGCATTGCACTTTGTGCTCCAACAGTGGTAATAATTCTGTGAATGGGAGGCTTAATTATTTGAGATGCTTTGAGATGGAAGATGCTCTGAAAGGACTAAGTGTTATCATTAATAATAATAATGAAAATGCAGAAAGAATAATTTCCACTAAATTAACACAGAACCACGGATCAGTTCCAATCTTGTGAGTTTTAAGCATAACATTTCTTCTGAGAGCTGCAGTAGAATCTTCCTCCTTTCATTCATTTCAGCCAACAGTTAGGTTCAGATTGTCTTTTAAATATTTAATAACTGCTCAGGACATTTTATTTTATGGTAATTCCACATCCTGTATCCCTGGGCTTCTAAATTCAATGCCAGGTTTTAGAAGAAACAAAACCAGTTAATTCCTCTGCATGTAGATCATACAAACCTCCCTTAGATTTTCCTGAAGGTCAAGTGAAACATCTAAAGGAGTTTGTTGTGGTTTTTTTTTTCATTTTTTCACACCCTTCTTTCCACCCACCATCAAATCAAGCAAAGCTTCTCTTAAATCATTATCAGGGAGACAAAAAGTTATAGTGCAGAGCAATGGAGCAGTTTTTCACACTCCATTTGCACAATAACTCTGAGGGTTGGTAATGTGCTGTTTGCTTTTTAGCAGGCATCTCTGCAGCCATCACCGAAATGCATTTTGGCGCTGCTCCCAGGGCAACTTAACTATTTATGACAGCTTGTCTTGAAGTGCCTACATGAACATTAGGATGTCCACAGCAATCTGCAAATTGACCCATCCACATGGCATTTGAGATCAGATGGAAAGAGCTTTAATAATGTAATGAAGGTTAGGGTAGATGTCATTTTTAATTTATCTTTTTCACTTGTGTTCCAGCAGCAGCTCCAATTTTCCATCCCATCTTCTGGTCAGGATATGTCAAATTGTGAAATCCTCCCATATTAACAGATGCTAATGACCTGAGTCTGACTTGGGCTGTCTTTTATTACACATTCAGACAGACAATAAATGGGAGATATAAACTCCCACCCTGAGTAAACCATTTTCCTTCAGAGAGAACCCGCTAACAGCAGACCTAGCTGGTTGCTTATTGCCCAAGATGAGTGATGGATGAGTAATTTAAAAGATAAACATTCTTCATGACAGCTTTCATTTCCATGTTGCTGCAAGGTTCAGAGGTGGACTTTATTATTCGACCTTTATTTCAACTTCTTATTCTCTCTTTGAAGCAAAGCTGACTAATAAACCAACATTTTTAGATGCACATAATAACAGGGAAGAAGAAAACAAACTTCAGCTGGGATCCAGCTTTATCTCCCAGCAAGAGTGGGGAATTCTGTCAAGGAGATTCACTGGGGGGAGAGCGGGCACAGCCCCTAACTTGGGTGCTGATTTAGTCCCAGGTCAGCCAGAGTTAAGCTGCCTATCCCCAATAAGCCACGCTTTCTTTCTGTTACAAAAATGATGTGCATCAGGAGCTGTGAGAAGAGCAATTTGCTATAGAAAGCTATAGCAGAGAAAGATACAGGAAAAAAAGTGAGTTATTTCACATCTTTGCACTTCTGTTTGCCTTCACCTGGTTTGACTATGAATATTTCGTAGAGGTCCTCATTTAAAATATGTGACTGGATAATATACATTGCTATTATCCCCATCACCTGCCTCCTTATGTGATAATTATCTTTCTTTCTCCCCCACAAGGCTAACAATGTTCTCACCTCTCTTTGCTATTATCTTCCCTTCTGTAGATACCAGTCACCTTTTTGCTCTAATTCTCAAACTAATTAGCATAATTAGATTACATTAGAGTCAGTGATCCCAGCTTGCACTCTGTTTGAAGTTTGTTGCTTCTGTTCTAACGAGCAGAGGGGGTTGAGCATCTCAGACTTGTGCTTTACTAACTAGCAGTAGATTCTAACATAAGACAGTCTCCCTCTAAATATCATCTTTATCATTTTAAAAACACAAACCTAAACATACAGGTCTGTATATATATATATATTATATATAATATACATACACATAATTATATATATGCAAAGCAAAAGGTGACCTTAGCTTCAGTAAGACCTCCAGGTCCAACAGTGAGGGAAAAATATTTATAACCTGAGAAGCACAGAGGCCTTTAGGTATAAATGGGGTTTTATTGAAGAAATCCACTGTATATATCAAGGTGTGACCAGTTTCAGTGTTAGGGTGTAGGTCTGTTAAAGGGGAGCAGAACAGCAGTGTACTCTCAGAAGGCATCTGTCTAGAGAAATCATCTTAACTTGTTACAACATTNCTGAGTCTGACTTGGGCTGTCTTTTATTACACATTCAGACAGACAATAAATGGGAGATATAAACTCCCACCCTGAGTAAACCATTTTCCTTCAGAGAGAACCCGCTAACAGCAGACCTAGCTGGTTGCTTATTGCCCAAGATGAGTGATGGATGAGTAATTTAAAAGATAAACATTCTTCATGACAGCTTTCATTTCCATGTTGCTGCAAGGTTCAGAGGTGGACTTTATTATTCGACCTTTATTTCAACTTCTTATTCTCTCTTTGAAGCAAAGCTGACTAATAAACCAACATTTTTAGATGCACATAATAACAGGGAAGAAGAAAACAAACTTCAGCTGGGATCCAGCTTTATCTCCCAGCAAGAGTGGGGAATTCTGTCAAGGAGATTCACTGGGGGGAGAGCGGGCACAGCCCCTAACTTGGGTGCTGATTTAGTCCCAGGTCAGCCAGAGTTAAGCTGCCTATCCCCAATAAGCCACGCTTTCTTTCTGTTACAAAAATGATGTGCATCAGGAGCTGTGAGAAGAGCAATTTGCTATAGAAAGCTATAGCAGAGAAAGATACAGGAAAAAAAGTGAGTTATTTCACATCTTTGCACTTCTGTTTGCCTTCACCTGGTTTGACTATGAATATTTCGTAGAGGTCCTCATTTAAAATATGTGACTGGATAATATACATTGCTATTATCCCCATCACCTGCCTCCTTATGTGATAATTATCTTTCTTTCTCCCCCACAAGGCTAACAATGTTCTCACCTCTCTTTGCTATTATCTTCCCTTCTGTAGATACCAGTCACCTTTTTGCTCTAATTCTCAAACTAATTAGCATAATTAGATTACATTAGAGTCAGTGATCCCAGCTTGCACTCTGTTTGAAGTTTGTTGCTTCTGTTCTAACGAGCAGAGGGGGTTGAGCATCTCAGACTTGTGCTTTACTAACTAGCAGTAGATTCTAACATAAGACAGTCTCCCTCTAAATATCATCTTTATCATTTTAAAAACACAAACCTAAACATACAGGTCTGTATATATATATATATTATATATAATATACATACACATAATTATATATATGCAAAGCAAAAGGTGACCTTAGCTTCAGTAAGACCTCCAGGTCCAACAGTGAGGGAAAAATATTTATAACCTGAGAAGCACAGAGGCCTTTAGGTATAAATGGGGTTTTATTGAAGAAATCCACTGTATATATCAAGGTGTGACCAGTTTCAGTGTTAGGGTGTAGGTCTGTTAAAGGGGAGCAGAACAGCAGTGTACTCTCAGAAGGCATCTGTCTAGAGAAATCATCTTAACTTGTTACAACATTCTTGTCATTGGTACTACTCCACCATGGTTAATACCATGTGAAACACAAATGGGCTTCATCTGAGTTGTACCTGTTTTAGGAAGTGCTACAGTTAAAATGCTGTCGTTTAGGCTGCTCTAGTATCACCCTTGTTATTGTGACAAGAAAGCTTGCAGCAGTAATCACAGGAGGTGAGAACATTTCATAGAATGAATCATTGACTCATGAGTGGGAAGCAATGTTTCAAGGTCACCTAGTCCAACCCCCTGCAGGGAGCAGGGACAGCTGCAACTAGAGCAGGGTGCTCAGAGACCTGGCCAACCTCACCTGGAATGGTTTCAGGGATGAGCAACCTGGGTCAGATTCTCACCGTCTTCAGCATCAAAACTTGATTCCTTCTCTCCAGTCTGAATCTCCCTCTTTCAGTTTAAAACCATCACCCCTTGTCCTGTCACAACATCTGTTCCCATCTTTCTGACAGGCCACTTGAATGACTGAAAGGCCACAAGAAGGTCTCCACAGAGCCTTCCCTCCTTCAGCATGAAGTACCCCAACTCTCCCAGCCTGGCCTCCCAGCAGAGGGTTCCAGCCCTCCCATCATGGCTGTGGCCTCCTCTGGCCCTGCTCCAACAGCTCCCTGTCTCTCTTGTGCTCCAGAGCTGGACCCAGCACTGCAGGGGGGTCTCCCCAGAGCACTGGGAGCAGAGGGGCAGGATCCCCTCCCTGACCTGCTGGACAAATTTAAGGAAAGAGTATTGAGTGTGGGCAAGGGCAAAGACTGCTGCAGATCTGCAGAGCAGTTTGCTTTGCCCAATTTAAAGAAAACCAGTTAGAAAGCTGACTTCAAATACATACTCTTTGTGTCTGAGCAATTCCCATAGCCAGCTGAATGGAAGTGTCCATTCACAGCTCCCAAGTGTTTGAGGAAAGCCAAGAGCACCAAGAGCATCCAAGCATGGAGTGGCTGCAGTTAAGCCCTCACCCACCATGGCCTCAGTAAGACACAGTGATTTTGAGAAGACAGAGAGCTACTTGCTTCTACACATTTTCTTACAAACTGAAGTTCATTAAATCCAACCTGAGGTTGGTAATTCCACCATTAAAAAAAAATAATTAAAAATAATTATATTTTCTTTATTTTTGTTAATTGATGATATCACAATTTGCATGATGACAAGCATGAAGGAGATAGATAGATATATATATGGAATTGAATCTACAAACACCCATGGAAAACATATAACTATAAATGTTAATTCTTACAATCCCCAATTTCAGTGTGGTTTTGTCAACAGATATTTCATCCTTCCTCAACTTATGCTAAAAAAAACCCTTGCATTTTATAAATTATCATCCTAGAGATGTAAACATCTCACTAAACAAAAAAAAACCAACAAAAAAAAACAGTTAAAAACCCCAACTCTAAACTACCAACTTATAAACGTTCTACTTAATTTAAACTCTTAGAGTCCATATTCTTTCAGCTGCTGACAAGCCTCTGCAGACAGACAGAAAAGGTGAAGAAGGAGTGAGCACTGTAAAGCAAATAAGATACCAAAAGAAATGTACAGCTTGTGTGGGGATCAGGGACTCTTTCTTCAGCAACGTGTTCAAAAATGTTATCCTGAGTGTATATTGTGAGCAGAAGGGCAAGGTTTTCATATTGATGGCAATAAGCCAGCAGCATGTTGGGAAAGTTCTGTCCCAGCTCCCCACAGACCACTCTGCTTGTGCACCTCACATTGATCTACAGAGCTCCTTGGTGCATCCAACCCATGCACAGCTCAGGGGAGGCTCATAGGACACGTGGCTACTGCAGCCCAAAAGGTCATCTGTGGTTCTGCCATGCACACCATAATTCTGAGTGTCTTCTGAAACTCTCTGCAGCCTCTTTTGCTGAAGCACAACTGCTTAGCTCCTTCATGCTAACCCTCAGGAACTTTTTGACTTTTCCTCCCTGTCGCTTCCACAGCATCTAAGCCTGTTCTTTGGTTGTCAAAGGAATTTCAGTAAGGCCAAATGCTGGGTTCTGCACTTTGGGTGCAACAATCCCCAGCAGCACCACAGGCTGGGGGAGGAGTGTCTGGAAAGCTGCTCATCAGAGAGGGACCTGGGGGTGTTGATTGACAGCCAGCTGAATGTGAGCCAGCAGTGTGCCCAGGCTGACAAGAAGGCCAATGGCATCCTGGCCTGAATGGTGTGCCCAGTAGGACCAGGGAAGTGATTCTACCCCTGTACTCAGCAATGGGGGGTTGCATCTCAGTACTGTGTTCAGTTTTGGGCCCCTCACTACAGGGAAGACACTGAGGCACCAGAGTGGGTCCCAAGAAGGGCAACAAAGCTCATTAAGGGCCCATGGTACCTGTCTTATGAGGAGAGGCTGAGAGAGTTGGGGTTGTTTAGCTCAGAGAAAAGGAAGCTCAAGGGACATCTTATCACTCTCTACAATTCCCTGAAAGGAAGTTTTCCCTGAAAGGAAGTTGTAGAGAGGTGGGGGTTAACCTGTTCTCCCAGGTAACAAGTGATAGAACAAAAGGAAATGGCCTTAAGTTGCACAAAGGGAAGTTTAGATTTGATATGAAGAAGAATTTCTTTACCAAATGGGTTATCAGGCACTGCAACAGCTTGCCCAGGGAAGTGGTTGAGTTCCCATCCCTGGAGGTATTTTAAGAGTCATATAGATGTAGTGCTGAGGGATATGGTTTAGTCAAGATCTTCTCAGTGTGAGGTTCATGATTGGTCTAGATGATCTAGGAAATTTCTATGTAGGAAATTTCTGTGTGATTCTGTGAACTTTAGAAAGCACTCACCCAGGCTGAATTTGAACTGGCAGCCAGCTCTATGTCCTTTTTAGAGTTATTGAAGCAATTGAACATGTAGGAACTATTAATCTCACTCTATCTGGTATTTCCATTAATTCCTTAGCTAGAAAGTTAGCCATTAAAATTATGCATATTACATTTCATAGTATTAAAATGCTAAAGTGGTGAAGGCCACATAAGATACTTGCAGACCTAAAGGGAATGCTGGCTAATATAAGTATTACATCTGAATAGTATGATATATTCTGCCAAAGCTGAGCTTGGAAGTTGACTTGTTACTTTAGGGATGTATTCTGAATGTTTCCTTAACCACAGGAATATCATTTATGTCAAAGTGACAAATTCAGACACTCAAAGACTGACGAATATGTTACCTTGTGATAAGTTCCAATGCCTTCCAGAGAGGAATAAATCAACTCTTGGGTTTCTGAACCATGGCAAATTCTACTGTCTGCTTGGTGAAGCAGAAGATGCTGCCTAAAAAGGACAGGAATTTCCAGTGTAAATAATTAGCAGCCTGTGACAGAATCATCCCCACACCAAGAACTAACTTTGTTTCCTTGGAACTCAAGAAGAATCATAGAATCATAGAATGGTTAGGGCTGGAAGGGACCTCCAAAAGTCATCTAGTGCAGCCCCCCTGCAGTGAGCAGGGACACCCTCAACTAGACCAGGCTGTTCAGAGCCTTGGCCAACCTGGAATAGCTCCAGGGATGGGGCCTCAACCACCTCCCTGGGGAGCCTGTTCCACTGATCCACCACCCTCAAGGTCAAGAACTTCTTCCTGAGATCCAGTCTAAATCTCCTCTTCTCTAATTTAAACCCATTACCCCTCATCCTTTCACTACAGACCCTTGTAAACAGCCCCTCTCCAGCCTTCCTATAGGCCCCCTTCAGGCACTGGAAGGTGGCTATAAGATCTCCCTGGAGTCTTCTTTTGTTTTTCAAAAAGCAAAAAGCATCAGTATTTCACATCCAAGAAAATGTGTGTTTCCATATTTTAGCTTGGAAATCAGCATATAAATACATTATAAAACTATACACTTACTTTATAATTCTTTCATGGGAAGTTTGATTAACAAGCCCATTTGTTGCCAGTAAAACCTGTCTTTGGCCAGTGCATGTTTTATTATGATTTTAAAAAGCAATTAGCTAATTAGATGGCAGTGCTGATCTCAAGTGTTACTGAGAGGGGAGTGGGGAACAAAATTCCTTCTTAAGAGCCAGCAATCTGGTTTTGGCAATGGCTGAACACCAAGTTTTGTCTGGAGTTAACAGAATCTAGCCTCCACACAGCAGTATGTTTTGCTGCACAGATTTCTGTTTTACAGTTGTTTACTCTTCCTTCAGCCCCTTTAAAAATAATTTCTTAGTTCCACAGACACACTTGTGGACCTTGCTGAGGTATGACATCTTTTCTACAGCACAGCTTCTATGTCAGAAGGAAAATGCAAGCTACAGGTTTCTAACATCCATCAGCTGTAAACATTCTTTCTGGGTCTCCTCAGTCAAATACTGCCTGTCTGAACCTGGTTATCTTGTGAGATCTGATGAACCTATGCTGTGAGACTGCATTGCTTAAGAAAAAATGTTCTTGATACTCTAAGAAATGCTTCCAAAGTTATAAGTTTTCCCAGAAGAGAAACTGTCTTTACAATAAGTATTGTGAAAAAATCCTGATATGTTAAGGATCTTATATCTTATTCCACAGTATCATTCAATCTCTTCAAAATCCTCCACTCTACCTGCTTGCAATCTGTTTTTCAGCTAGCTCCATCTAAAGCACTGTCACATACTCTTCTGCCCTTCTCCTTAAGGCTACTAGTAGCCCCTGATCTGGGGAGCTACTAGTGTGAAAATTAACAAATGTCTACATCTATCCATGATGTGATTGTCAGCAGCCACTACCTTAATACACAAGATTCCCTATTTCTGCTGAGCTAACAGTGAGATCAAAGATGCTAATTCAATCAACTCTCTTTTGCTAGCTAACTGTTATTCTGGGAAAAAAAAAAAAAGGAAAAAAAAAGAAGAAAAACCCCACAGTATGATTTTTATAAAGTGGTATGGTGTATGTCAAGCAGAGACTGGGAACAAACCTTTTGCAAGCTCTGTCCTAAAACCTGAAAAGTGCTGTGCCATACCACCCAAAAGAGCAGCCCCAATGAATCACAGGATTTCCAGAAGATCCTTACAGAATGATGTCATTCTTCAACTCAGTGACATTATGGATTACTTTTAAGAAGGTACTTAGCAGGATAAATTACCTGTTGTTATCTGCAAACCAGACGTCACATTCTTGGGTCTCAAATAAATACTCTTAGATTTGTTGGTTATTTCCAGATTGATATACATAGGCTCATAATAGCAGAATAATAGTTCATCAAAAGGAATTGACCAGTGCATAATCCCAAAATTGCAGTTCTGCAGATTAAAAGCAGCAGCTGTTTTGTGTGTGTGCAGGTGGGTGGGTGAGTGCATGGGTGGGTAGGTGCATATTGATTTAAGATCTCCTCTTTGATGTGCCTGATTATGAAATTCAACATTTTCCATTCCAGTGCAGATCAAATATTAAAATGACTAAATGTGGTGAAGCTGAGGAAATCAAAGTCTGAGGTAACACAGCCAGAGGCTTTGAAACTACATCTTATTTTCTGGATCTCTGCTGCACTGAAATATGGCAATGGAATTTTCTTGGGACCTTTTTCCATTCTTTTAATGTCTGGGTTCCAAAAATACACCCTTGGAAAGAATAAAGGGAGATTGTAACTTCGAGCATTAGCAAACTGAAAAAGAAAGTTCAAGTTGATGAAAGAATGTATAGGAGTCTTGCTTCAAAACTTCAAGCCAGGTGCCTTATTATGACCAAGTCAGTCCTCTGATCATCTTTGTGGCCTCCTCTGGACCCTCTCCATCAGCTCCATGTCTCTCCTGTGCTGAGAGCTCCAGAACTGGATGCAATACTCCAGGTGAGGTCTGAGCAGAGCAGAGGGGCAGAATCACCTCTCTCCATCTGCTGGCCACACCTCTCTTGATGCAACCCAGGATGCCATTGGCCTTCTTGGCTGCCAGTGCACACTGCTGCCTCATGTCCAGCTTCTCATCCACCAACACCCCCAAGTCCTTTTCTGCAGAGCTGCTTTCCAGCTCCTCATCCCCCAGCCTGGATTGATAGTGAGGGTTGCTCAGACCCAGGTGCAGGACTCTGCACTTAGACTTGTTGAACCTCATGAGGTTCCCCTGTGCCCACCTCTCCAGCCTATCCAGGTCCCTCTGGATGCCATCCCATCCCTCCGGCCTTTCCACAGCACCACTCAGTTTGGTGTCATCTGCCAACCTGCTGATGGTGCTCTCAATCCCACTGTCAATATCATTAATGAAGATATTAAACAGCACAAGTCCCAGTACAGACCCCTGAGGGACACCACTTGTCACTGTTCTCCATCTGGACATTGAGCCATTGACCACCACCCTCTGGATGTGACCATCCAGCCAATTCCTTATCCACTCAACAGTCCACCCATCAAATCCATATCCCTCCAACTTGGCAAGTAGGATGTTGTGGGGACCGTGCCAAAAGCCTTGCAGCAGTCCAGACAGATCACATCTACAGGTCATCCCTTGTCCATGGATGTAGTCACCTTATCATCCAAAGCCACAAGATTGGTCAGGCAGGACCTGCCCTTGCTGAAGCCATGTTGGCTCCTTCACCCCACCGTCCTCTATTTGCCCTGTTAGACTCTCTAGGAGAATCTGCTCCATGATCTTCCCAGGCACAGAGGTGAGGCTGACAGGGTGAGAGTTTTCAGGGTCTCCTCATTTCCTTGGATCCTGTGTGGGTTTAGCAAAGACTTCTGGCTAACAGTTCAAGTTCAGTCCAGATTCACAACTAAATGACAGCATCAACCATCCCAGTCTTGGATTCAACATGACTGCTTTTGCAGCTCTAGCTGCTGCCCTACAACAGAGTCACAAACCTCTTTCTAGAGACTCCAGAAGAGCAGACCAAATACAAGAGAAAGGTTTTTGTGCAGAACTTTTATTTTTGTTTCGGTTTTAGTCTCAAAAACAGATGCCTGTAGATGGGATGATGACTATTCTGACCAGCTAACCCAGTCAGCCTGCCTCCATCACTGCACGTGCTGACAGCCCTGTGCCATGGAAATCTCCTCTTGCCCTTTGGGAACTGGCAACACATGTTGTTTAAAAAGCAATAGAGGGGAAGCTCCTACCCACAGCACACTGAATCATACCAAACAAAATCTCATCAGCCACATCTGTCTTCAGGACAGCTCCCAGTAGGAGGAGAAGTATCAGTATCAGCCTTCTTCATCTGGGTATTGGAAGAAAATCAGCAGGATGATCTCTCCCCTGAGCAAATTCAGATGTCTTAGACAAAACAATTTCTTTCACATGTCCCCCTCCAGCCCTGCCTGGCACCTCTACCCTGCAGACAAGGGCAGAATTAATTTTCCATCCTCCATTCACATCAAATAAAGAATACAACATTTGCTCTGCATCGTTTTAATCTTCCATCTTAATTACCACTGCAAAAAATACAGAAATCATTATCTTTATGATGATGAACATCCAATTAGCATTTTCCATGTAAATTTCAGATCATGAAGGAGCTGTAATGGAAAACACAAATTCCTAATGGTCTTTTTTTTTTTTTTTCCTAGCTGAAAAATTGAGGTGCTTAGCAAAATGAAATTTAATCTGAGCCATTTTGAAAAAAGTCAAGAACTTTAATTACTTGACAGGGAAGGGGGAAAGAAGAGACTGAAACTAAATCTTAAAAATGGGCATATTTTAAAAGACCTTGTTTTTCCAGCCCATTGCTCAAGCATTCTCCTCCAGATAGCTAAATACTTGTCTGTTTGTGCTCAGTAAGTTTTAAACTATGGTGAAAACTGTTATGAGCAGTTTATTTAATTTGTTATATTATTTAGTAATTTTTTTTTT
>VYZU01026975.1:0-15195 GCA_013401355.1 Ceyx cyanopectus | reverse complement strand
TTCACCCAAACCAGGACATTCAGCACTTTCAGAAAGAAATAAAAAAGATAATCAATCAATAAGTAATTAACTATCAATCCAAAGGTGCTTGAATTGAAGATACTAGCCTGCAAAGTTTCCTTGAAGGTACTGGGGTTTAAAACCTCTGGGTGCATTGTTCTGCCTATAGCATGTTCAGTATGAAATCTTCTTTCTAAAGCACTGTTCCATATTTCTCTCAGTCCCCTTTCATTATTAATATATACAGGAGTGTGAAAGGAAAGATAGTAAGACCTTAAAAAAAAAACAGACATGGAGGATCCAGAATGATTTTGTGGCTAGTATGTAAAGTAAAAAGGCAAAATCCTTGACTTGTCTGTTGAATTGAGTGCTTGAAAGGCTCATGTAGAAGTGGCTTTTAAATATGAAAGTTCTTAATCATAAGATATTTGAAAATTGATAATATAATGAATAATTATTATTTTGAAAATTGATAATAGAATGGAGAATTATTATAATATTTCTAGTGAGGCTGAATATTTCTAGTGAGCATGAGTCACATGTTTTCTGGGGATACATGAAAACAAAGCCCAACCTCAGTCTTGGATAGTCTCTTATCAATTTGAATCAATTGGTATTTGATTGAATCAACTGACAAGATATTGCAGGGTTTTCAGATGAGTGTAACAAAGGTGAGTCTCAGCCTGTCTTTGAGGAGTGCACTGTGTTACTGTACTGGCTGATGGGAAATTCAGAATGCATTGGTAATTTAACTAGAGAAATGCTGCAGGAGACAATTACTCCTTGGGTATTTCTCATGAGAATTCCAAGTGGCATTAAGAAATGTGAAGTCCAGGCTGGTGCAGTGCCTCTGGAATGGACACTAGCTAGAAGCAAAAAGCTGTTGGTTGAAGCCATAGTGTCTCGAACATCAAATCTTAAACCTCACCATTAACAGCATGAAAGTTGTTCGGTCTTACAAGCCATGGAGGTTCCTTATGAAGCTCTCCACAGGATGCCAGTGTCAGGAAACACAGATATGTACTGCACCTGAGCACAGGGGCACAGGGAATGGCTGACTGGAAGCTGCTGGAGTGAATGCAGAGCACCCATCACCCATTAACCTTGATAGAAGTCTCTCAGCTGCCTTGCCTAATAAAGCAACACTCCAAGGAAACCTATTTCTTTCCAGCTGCTGCCACTTTTAAGGCCACAGACCAGAGCTGATGGCAAAATGCTGACCTGAGGCACATGATCCACAATGATTTCTTGTGACAGCTCCCTGGAGGTGAGAAGAGTTTCCTGATCCATGTCGGGGTGCCCTAGCCATGTGCAGGAGGATGAAGGGAAGCAGCTGAGGATGTCCAAGAAAGAGAAAAAAGCTCAGAGAATAAAGCCCAGGTTGGCACCTGGAAGAGGACCAGGACCTTCTAAGGAAGATCCAGGGCACAGTTAAAAGGTGACAGCAGGGGAAGAAGGAAGGCATGTGAGCTGGCTGGGGAATGTGGAAGCTGAAGATACAAGAAGAGGGAAGAAGACAATGACAGATATGAGGCAGGTGAAGAAATAAGGTAATGAAACTACTGTAGGAGCCTGGAAAAAGGAACAGCCTTTTGCACCAGCTCAAGGCTTCTATTGCCAAGTGTGGCTTTGCTCCAGTGATTCCTGTGTCTTGATATTGGTTGATTGGAAAAAGAGTGGAAGCAAGGCTTAGTTACAAGTGTATTCCCCCTGTGTTGCTTTCCTGAAATCCCCTGAAGTTAACTTCTCTGCAGTTAATCACCCTGAAGTGTTTGCTGCTCTTTTATAGTTTCCATTGGGAGCCACTAATGAGCTCCCAATTTCTTTCTTTCAAGCAACCTATTCCTGGCCAGTTTCCCAACTTACTGTCACACGGCTTTACCATTTGAAGCTTTTAAAAAAAAATAACCAACCCAATTTTCAACAGCTTTATAGAAATACTGCATGTATTGTTTCTGTTTTTGGTTTTGGTTTGGTTTTGTTGTTTTGTTTTGTTTTTTTTTTCCTAGAACCCTTTTTTTTCTGAGTTGATAGAACCCAAAGGAGTGAAATGACTAATTGTGAGCATTCAGACTTTGTGTGAGATTTCCTTTGTTCTCTAGCTGTTGTTTCTATGGACCAGTCACTGTTGCTATGTATTTTTTCTCTTTGTGGTTGCCAGAACATGACTAGCCGGGTCAACATGCTCATGGTCTTAGTGAGGAGTAATATAATTGCTGCTTGATTAGAAGAGGTATTTTAGAAGCAGCTTTCTGAGGTAGAAATATCCCTATGATGTTTAAATTTCTCTAGCAATGGCATAATCATGGGTAATTAACTAAATGAGGCACCGTTAATTGTGATGAGGTAACAGCCTTTATGCTGCAAAAAAAGGCAGGGTGGAAGTAAATCTGAACAGGATTTGATACTGTGGCATCCTGAGCTTTACTCCTGCTCAGAGTGCACTTATGAATATCACTCTAAAATCTCTAAAGCAATAAAGCAGTGATCCTTTAATTATTTTAGTCAACACTATACAGACACGTTAAGCAGTTACCTGCCAGAGCTGAGTAAACTTGATTTAAAAGCACCCCCCTGTTCTGTCTGTGCTCTCATGGGTGCCCTTTCACTTTCAGGGCTTGCAGATGCCTGACAAAGCTTTTGGGAAGGGTCCCGACTCCTGAAACTTTTAACAGTTATGGGATGTTCATGGGCTGACTAATGGGTGATGGTTTTGCACCATCAGCAAAAACTGTTATGTGACAACCTCTACTCGCTTACTGGGTTGTGTTCCATCACTGTCTTTTGGCCATGTGATTTGGCTTTTATCACTCAGAGAGAGGCTGAATATAACTCACAGAGCAGAAAAAGAAAAAAAAAAAAAAAAAAAGAGGAATATTGTGCTGCTTATTTCTTGTACAACTTTTCTTCACAGGTTGTTGAGTCAGTTAGATCCTCCCCAGCCTTGCAGTTTAGAATGTGCTTGAGCATGAAACTGAATGTTGTCATATTGGCTATGATGCTGACAGAGAAGGTCCCTGAAGAACATTCCTAGTGGAGCCAAGACAGAATGTAACAGAGGGATGAAGCAGCTCAGAGGTGAGAGGAGCTGATTTGCCCTGTCAAGTGCTCCCTCATGGGCACAGTTTCAGACTCCTTCAGGAATGTCAGGAATTCCCTGCAGAAAGAAGTCACACTCAGCATTCATTTCGGTGAGGGCTTCTGCAGGTACAGCTGAGCCTCTGAATTACTGGAGAACACTAGTTCTGAGAAGAGGATGGCAGCTGGGAGTGGGAGGTAGAGCCTGAAGGGTAAGCTGTGCCCAGGCACACAGTGCTCACAGCCCAGACTGTTCTAGTGACACAGCAGGATGAAAACTCAGCTCTTTGCACAAAGTCTCACAATAGAAGTAACTGTGAGATCAACCAGGAGTAATTGCAGAGTATCAGCAAAGGATCTGAAACAGATGCTCCCTGCCAGCCTTGCCAGTGGGCCGCTCTTGAGCAAAAGGTTAATGTGCTCCTGGGGATCCAGGGATAGACTGTGCTGAGGTCATGGTCACCTGAGGGTCATTATTGAACTGTGAATGCTCAGTAGCCACTGTTCAGAGTCTCCTGTTTGCTTTAGGCCTAGGAGTTAATTAAAATGTTACAATCATAGAATCATAGTCAGGTTTAGAAGGGACCTTAAAGCTGCTCCAGTTCCAACCCCCTGCCATGGCAGGGACACCTCCCACTAGAGCAGGTTGCTCAGAGCCCCATCCAGCCTGGACTGAGAAACTGCCAAGGATGGGGCTTCCCCCACCCTTCTGGGGAAGAAATTCTTCCTCATGGCTGATCTGAATCCACCCAGCTCTACTTTGGATCCATCCCCTCCAGTCCTGGCACTGCCCCACAGCCTCAAAAGTCCCTCCCCAGCTTTCCTGTAGCTCCTGCAGATCCTGGGAGCCACAAGAAGGTCTTCCCAGAGCCTTCGTCTCCAGACAGAACAACCCCAACTCTCTCAGCCAGTCTTTATATATAACCTTCAGATTTTTGAGAGGTATATTTTGCTATATAACTTCAATTTTTTATTTATTTATTTTCTAATTAAATTTTTTTTGTTGTTCTGAAATAATCTAAGCTTGGCAGAAACTGTAATAGGGACCAGCCTGTTATCCTGACATGTGAACAAATATATGGCCAGGAGCACATTCAGAACTGTGCTCTGGTTTTATGGAGCCAGTGAAGAGACACAGTTCCTA
The DNA here is from genome assembly GCA_013401355.1 of Ceyx cyanopectus. Classification (NCBI taxonomy): domain Eukaryota; kingdom Metazoa; phylum Chordata; class Aves; order Coraciiformes; family Alcedinidae; genus Ceyx; species Ceyx cyanopectus. The sequence goes on along the minus strand of VYZU01026975.1, from coordinate 10,973 downwards.
GCTCCTGTCAACCAAGATGACAAAGTGGTTTAGGAACAAGGAGGAACAGAAGCATGATGCTGACCACTTGATGTTCCCCAGAGCTTTCCTTTGCAGTTTGAGAGGAAGAGGTACACAGTTTCTCTTCTTGATAGAGATGTTGTGTGTATTTTTTTGTTCTTTATATCCTAAAATGTCACAGGAAGTGAAGTGTGTGGGGTAAAATTCCCATTGAATTAGTGTTGTAAGTGCACTTCACCATTATCTAGTGGAACTGCTAGGGCATGGCATTCTTCCCTTCCTCTTTTTAATTCTTTGGGAATATTTGGAGCAATACAGCTGGTGGACCTTCCCTCGTGCACATGCTGATTTTTTGGAAGCTCAACAGTGTGAAAAAGGTATTGGAGTCTTCTGCAAAGAAGAATGAATTCTTTCTTAAGAGGAAGGAAAATATGTCTATTCTCCATCCATTTACCCTTTCTATAATGTTACTGTGCAGTTGGGGGACACCTCCATCCCCCACCATCTGAAAGATGGAGGAAAAATGTTTGTATCATGAGGGTTGCACTGGTATCCAGAGCAGCTACAGCTGGAACAGGCTGCCCAGGGGGGTTATGGAGTCTCCTGCTCTGGAGACACTTAAGACCCGCCTGGATCTGTTCCTGGGTGACTTGTTCTAGGTGATCCTGCTCAGGCAGGGGGGTTGGACTAGATGATCTTCTAGGCCCCTTCCAGCCCCTAATATCTGTGATTCTGTGATTCACAGAATCAATGCACCTGCAAAAGCTTTCAGCATGTCCCCATAGAGTGTTTCCTTACTGAGAGCAAGACACTTTGTATTTAATTTTGCTAACAGTTTGTAGAGCAATTAGAAACCTTCTGGAGACAAATACATTCTGCTTTTGGAAGGTGTCCTACTGTCCTGAAGTGTGGTAGTGGGAGCTGTAATGTTAGAAAACTTCCTAGAGCACCAGCAGAGAACAAGAATGTCTCTGGATCAGTTACTCGGGGTCCTGTTTAGCTTTTTCTTTGCTGCCTTTTCTGCAGGGAGTGGTGAAAGAGCTGCAGGATTTCAGCAGAGCCTTACTAAGTGTGTGTACAGCCATGAGTTACCTGCACTTTCCAGCTGCCAGGCTGGCAGGAGCTTTCCTGATGACATTCCTTGCTTAATCCTTGGGGAAATACAGTGTTGATAGTGGTGGTGCCTAGGCTGCCATGGGCTGCCCATATGACTTCACAGTGACCAGAACTCTGCATTCTGGGGCACAGGGGTGCCAATCAGGTGCCATCCTCCTGGGTTGAGGGATGCTGCCACTGTTAGCTTCTAGCTCTTAAAAAGCTGACTACTGTCCCAGATCAGTTCCAACTGGGATGTACTGATTAGTCATGAGGCTAAAAAGATTTATGACTGCAGCCAAGAATAACAATACAGTCAAAAAATGTTTGATGTCACTAGTTAATATATTACAATTTCTACAGCTTCTTTGTTTGCAGTTATTTAGTATGTGCAAAAAAGAAAGTGTTTAAAAACTCCTACTGCAAAGGTCTCTGTATTTAACTGCTTCAAGAAATGGCCTTTTTGATCCCCACAGGGTATGTTTCTGCTTCTTTCCACACTACTATTGATGGTCGCTCTTTATCCTTGCAAAACCTATATGGAATAAGAAAGCATTAGTATGAAATACAGTGAGAAGCAAAGGAACACTGAAGATGACTTGGCTACATCTCTGCAATAAAAATATGATGAAGACTGCATGTGAAATCAGATCTTCTGAGCTGTCGTGCTATAAACCCAGACTTCTGAGCAGATTCAGTGTGGCCACAGTTTTATCAGGTAAGGTGTTCTATTACTGCTTATTTAAAAAGAAAATGATTTCTAGTGCAGATAACATTTAAAGAGATCTGTATTTGGTTTTCATCTTTCCTTTCCTTGAGTCTGGGAATCTTGAGGAACTCCTGTGGATATTTAATAAAAATGCAATTAAAAGCAGCTCTCTACTATTTGCATTATGTTTGTGTAATTAATCTTCACTGCAGTATTTCTAATTCAAAAATCCACAACCATGTAGAAGGGATATTTGTTGCTTCTCGCACAGGCAAGGTATCCTTCCCGCAGAAGCGGGGTAACCTTCTCACTAGAGGCAAGGTAAGGTACACTCGTAGCTTCTTACACAGGCGAGGTATCCTTCCCGCAGAGGTGGGGAACCCCTCTCGCTAGAGGCGAGGCAGACTCTTAGCTTCTCGCAAGGGCGAGGAATCCTTCCCAAGAGGCGGGGTACCCTTCTCGCTAAGGCGAGGTAACCTCTCTCGTAAACGACACAATTAGCTTGTTGACACAAATGTGCTGGGTGGCAAAATGGTGTTTATTAGCACGTGGCATGGCTTTTTATAGCCCAGGTTTACAACGTCACATCCGTCCGCTAAATCACAAGCTCACCCCTATTGGCTATCTGGAGAGGGGCCCTATCTCTATCTTCCCATATAGCGCGACATCTTCCAACCGCCAGGCCCTAGCTACCCACTGATATTTATTGTAAAATGAATCATATAATGATGTTCTCCTAACATCCTATACATTACAGAGTACAGAAGGAAGCTGGCTGGAGATAGTCTCTAGCAGATTAGTATTTGATAAAAAGAAATAAAAACCCTAGAGATGTTTTCAGCTGAAAAACAATCTTTGTGCCATTGCCTCTGATACAGGTAAAATCTCATTCCCAACCTAAAGGAAACACTGAAGAAATTTTGCTTAACAACTTCAGGAAACCTTTTCTGTTAGTTTGAGGATCTTCATCAAAAGAGCATCCAAAGTAAATTTCCCTGTAGATCATGTTGTTGGAAATGAGTGAAATCACAGAATCACAGAATCACAGAAATTAGGGGCTGGAAGGGACCTAGAAGATCATCTAGTCCAACCCCCCTGCCTGAGCAGGATCACTTAGACCAAGTCTCTCAGGAACAGATCCAGGTGGGTCTTAAGTGTCTCCAGAGATGGAGACTCCACAACCCCCCTGGGCAGCCTGTTCCAGAGCTCTGGCACCCTCACTGAGAAAAAGTTCTTCCTTGTGTTAAGCCTAAACCTCTTGTGCTCCAACTTGCACCCATTGCCCCTCGTCCTGTCATTGGACGACATTGAGAAAAGTCTGGCTCCATCCTCTCTACACTCACCCTTAACATATTTATAAACATTAATGAGGTCTCCCCTCAGTCTCCTCTTCTCCAGGCTAAAGAGCCCCAACTCTCTCAGCCTCTCCTCATAAGGGAGATGCTCCACTCCCCTAATCATCTTGGTGGCCCTGCGTTGGACTCTCTCCAGCAAATCTCTATCTTTTTTGAACTGGGGTGTCCAAAACTGGACACAGTACTCAAGGTGGGGTCTCACCAGTGCAGAGTAGAGGGGGAGGAGAACCTCTCTTGACCTACTGGCCACACTTCTCTTAATGCATCCCAGGATGCCATTGGCCTTCTTGGCCACGAGGGCACATTGTTGGCTCATGGTCATCCCCCTGTCCACCAGGACCCCCAGGTCTCTTTCTCCAGAGCTGCTCTCTAGTACATCAGCCCCCAGCCTGTACTGATACATGGAGTTGTTGTGCCCCAGATGCAGCACCTTACACTTGCTCTTATTAAATTGCATTAAATTTCTCCCTGCCCAGCTCTCCAGCCTGTCCAGGTCTCTCTGGATGGCAGCACAGCCTGCTGCTGTGTCAGCCACTCCTCCCAGTTTGGTGTCATCAGCAAACTTGCTGAGGGTGCTCTCTACCCCCTCATCCAGGTCATTGATGAAAATATTGAATAATACTGGACCCAGCACTGACCCTTGGGGGACTCCACTAGTCACAGGCCTCCAGCCAGACTCTGCTCCACTGACCACAACTCTCTGAGATCTATTCTTCAACCACTTATCTATTCTTCAACCACTTAATGTTAACTTAATGTTAAGATGTCAGCCTCTTTTGCATGTTAATTTGGGTGTGCTGAGTCATATTAGATTATAGGGGAAGCAACTTTTTCTCCTAGCCAAACTAGTGGGAAGGCTGTTCTGATGACACAGAAATGATCCAGCAAACTGTTAATTCAATAAAGCTGGATATTTTCCAGAACATAATGTTGATTTCTTGTAGACATAAATGGGTAAGTTATAAAAACTTTCTCCATTGTATGGCCTCTTTCAGAGGGATGAAAGGTAGAGAAGGAAGGATCCTTTCAGAGGGATGAAAGGTAGAGGAGACGCCCTATTAATATGTATTTGCTAAGTTGCAGGGATGAGGTTTGGCTGCAAAACCTAAATGTTCTTCCCTGCAAATCTTGAGGCAAGTTGGGCTACAGCAAAAATCAAATCCAAATGCTAATCAAGCAGTTATCTAACCAACTCAAAGCTCCCTGTGAGGGGGCAAGGGCAAAGGCAGGCAGCCTGTCTGATTTAGAGTCAGGTATGTTTGAAGCTCTGGAAGGGAAAGCAGTGGGAAATGAGAGGATTTCAATTACTGAGATGTCAGTAACAGCCAAATCATGATACCTCTTCAGTCAAGTGTCCAAGCAGGAGTATTCTATATTCTGTAAGGAAACTGTTTATAAGTATCTTCAAGAAACTCTGACATGTGAAGATGGAGAAGCAATCATTCGGAGGTCATAATCCTGAATTGGAATACATCAGAACATCAAGCCTTGAGTTAGGAAAGTTTCTCTTCTACTTCTTTAACGTGGCTTGTTTCATTTAGTGAAACAAAATGCTTAATTGTGTGAAGAAAAATGTCCTGTCCTTTATTTAACACTGACAGGAAGATTCATAAATCTATTCAAGTAATGTTTTCTAAAGAAAGAAATTAATTATTTTCCCTTCATTTAAAACTATTTCTGTGATTCAAACAATGCTAAACCTAATTGAGCTTGCAAAAGATGTCTTTTAAGAATGCTAGGGAAGATTAAAATATGTGATGAATGGGAAAGCAATTTGGCTAAAAGTTCTCTAAACTGATACCTTCCAGATAAATGCTGATTCTTTTTCTTCATTTCCAATTGTCCTTGAAAAACATAAAGTTGCTGTATCAATTCATCACCTAGTTTTATTCAGATTGATTAGGTAATAACAGCTTTGGATCCTGCTGGTGCATTACTTAGATTCCCTGTAAATAAGTAATTAATCTCACTTGAGGAGTTCTACTGGTTTAGAAACTGAAGACTGGCAGAATACAGATCTATTTCTTTTACAGTCATTGCAACTTAATCAAAACAGTGGTGGTGATGGTATCTAGAACTGGTTTAGTTTTAGTGTGCTGTGGTGATTTGCTTTTGATTGCATGGCACACAACTGAAATGGTTCCTTCCAAAGCTGCATGAGCAGGACAGGTTAGTTCACCAGGTCAAAGGAAGTTTGAAACTTTGCTGGTACTTGATTTCACAGCCTGGGGATTAAAGGTAAGATGGATTTAAAATCTTCTCCTGTAGGCACTCTTTCCTGGCTCTGTATCTTGTATCTATTGGGTTTTGGACTGATCAGGGTTGGACTTTCGCTGCTCAGGTGACAGCAGCAGTTGCAGGAGGTGTAGGTGGTTAATCCTGAGGACTCACCATGACAGAGAGCCTCTTAACCCACTATAACTGTGTCAACCTTTCTTTTTCAGACAGCACAGCCAAACATCCCTGTGAACAGCTGGCTGAAGTTTGTCTCTGTCACTTGGCAAAGTGAGATACTGAGTCCTTAGTGAAGAAAGGGGTTCCCTTCCTCTGCTAAGTCTGCATCAGGCATTTTGGTACTTGATTCTCATTTGGGTACTAAATAATCTTGAATACCATTCATATTCCTTCTAAGTTCTGATCCCACCTTGTCTCCTTCGCTCAGCTTGGTCAGCTAGTGTTTTCCAGGAAGAGCAAATCAACTGTTAGCACCAGAGAACAGACAGGGTGAGCAATCCTAACAGTCAGTGCAATGCCAGCACACACGGTATTCACAGTATTCTGGTGCTGTACAACACCCTAACACAGGGCAAGTCAAATTATGTGAATGCATTCCAAAATTAATAGGGGCTAGGTAAAAACTTGTGAGTAGCAAGAGGAAAGTGAGCACTGTCTCTTTCAGAGAGCTCAGGGAACACTTTAATTAGAACAATAAACCTTGCAGTCTAGATTGGAGATAGCATTTTAACATACTGCTAATACCTAAGTGTGAAGGCTGCACAGTAATGTAAAGGTGGCAGTTTCTATTTAGTGTAACTCTTTGCACAAAGAGATAGTGAAGAGAGAAATCAATTATCTAGTGCTGAGGGTTCCCAAACAAGGCAGAAGTGACAGCAAAAGGCACTGAATGCACAGTGGGAAAGGCAGGTTTGCAAATTTAAGGGCTTAGATGCAAGTACAACAAAGTGAGGGATGTCTATGTGGTTAAGGAAAATCAGATGCTACTGACCTATACCTCTTGCTCTTTGTGCTGCTAACCAGCGGTTACTGTAATCACCTCGATCACCACCAGAAGGAAGGGAGGGTTTGGGATAGTGGCATTGCTCACTCTTTGTATCACAAGCATCAAGCCACCTGAGCATGACTATTCATTCAGGAGTGAGGCAGGGATTTAAAAAAGCTGGTGGTTGATGCTGTATCAGATTGATTGGTTGATTAACTGCCATGCATGTGAGTGGCTATATTAAAAACATGCAGAATTGATTCATTTTCAGTACAAGACTTGAAAATATAATTTTAAAAATCTAGTGAAAATATGCAGTCTGTCTTACAGACTAGTTACAGACAAACCTGTGTTGGAGTGTGTCATGGTTTAGGGTCAGGGGAGCCCATAGATAGATGGTCTCTGTAAACCCCCCTCCCTTCCCAAAGAGGAAGAGAAAGGGAATAAGGGAGACTCAGCCATTAGAAAAGAAAAATAGAACAGCTTGAATGGAAGTGCAAATAATAATAAATGGACTAGATACAGATGTGTACAAAGCCAGTATGGAACCCAGCCCCTGATGGTAATGATATCCCAGTCAGCAGTGATGCTGTGGAGNTTTGGGGTCCCCTGTCCTGTCCCCTCCTCCCTGCAGGTGCCACCTTTCCCTGTCTGCACCCCCAGTGTGGCACAAGCCCCAGCAGGGGCCTTGGTCTGCACCCCAACCCTTGGCAGTGACTCTGCCCATGGGGTGTTGGCACTGCCAGCAGCAGCCCCTGCCTGTGAGAACAGGCTGCTGGCTGCAGACAGGGACGGGAGGGAGAAGAGCTGAGCTGGAGAGAAAAATCACTGAATTAGTGCTGTTCCCACTCAAACCAGGACAGAATAGCAACAAAAAATAAAAGGTGGGGGCTTTATCTTGCTTATATTACCCTGATACAGCAAAAAGCAAGTAACAGGTGGGAGCAAGACTGAGAAATAATATGCATTTTAAGTCAAGGCAGAGTGGGAGGTAACAGTTTCACAATACTTTTCAGTCGCCTAATGGTCTTCCTCATATATTGATGTTTTGATTTCATTAGAGCTGACCTATATTTGCTTGTATTTTGCAAGGTTTCATCTTTTTCATTTTCAGCATAGTTTGAATATGAAGAAAACAGCATGACCAGTGTGAAAGCAATTGGTTTGTATTTCTCTTTTAGGACAGCCACCATTAAATGGTACAAGTTCTGATATATTGCAGGTTTGCTACATCAGAATTGAGTTCATATAGCTGAGTCTCACCAGTGCCTGCTGTTACTGCCCCAGAAAAGGGCTATGGCTAAGCAGCTGATCATTTGGTCTCTGCAGGTTGAGAGTCAAAAGAGGGAGGCTCGTGTGGGTCTGAGTTGTACCATCACTTGCGATACTGAGAGCTACAGCCAGTTACACATGGAAAGAGCAACCAACACTAGAAAAGGAGCATCTTCAACCAGCAGTGATAAAACCTGCTCAAAGAGCATGCTGAAGATTGCTCACACAGCTTTCACAGTGTTGTCTGTTGAGTTGTGTGCACCTCCATCTGAAGATTTATTAACCTCAGAGCTTGCGTAGATCTAGTTCAACAAGCTAATATATGTGAGTGAAATCCCTCTCTAAGCATAAAGCTCCTGGTTTAACATGTCTGCTGGTAACACAGGTGTGTGTTTATACATCCAGAACTCCCAGGCTGACTGCCCTGAATTCCCTGTCTTTGAACCTGAAGTTTGGTCATTTGGTTGTGTAGTTGAGGCTAAAGAAGAATACTTCAGTAATGTAACAAATTATGTAGCAAGCAATAAACAAGTTATTTGCTCTACACTGTTCCTCACAGTTGTATTAGTTTTTCAGTCCTGCTATTTCAAGGACTCTTTTGTCAAACTGTGTTTTTATTCACATTCAGCTAAGGGTGTCTCAGAACATGTAGTCAACACAAAGTACAATGATTCAATAAGTATTAAGTGACAGGGCTAAGTCTAGTGAAGTAGTTTCAATTTGCTGTCAGATGGACAATCACTACTTGCATCTAAATAGTTAATATCTGAGGATGAATTACTTTCTTGATTTTTTTTTTCTACCATCACTAATAAAGACACCAACATTAAGACATCTTTTTAAAATAGCAAAAATGATTAGACTATAAACTGAAGTTAGGCAGCTGTAAGTGAGTAATGACTGTTCCTTAACTCTCTAAGGGTAAATATCAGGAAGTTTCAAGCGTGGTGAACAGAAGAACCATCACCCTTGTCCCAGTCTCCAGTCCCTGTGTCCAGGTAGTTTTGGTGGTTTTGCTTTAGAGATGGCCTGAAGTGGCACTGTGGACCAGATATCATGGCATGACAGAAAATCCTTTTGAAGCCATCCCCACCATATCATACTATGGCTCAGTACTGCAAAAAAGTGGGTTACTATCTTCTCATTTCTCCAGTAAACTTCAACAAAGTTGCTTTTTCCCAGATGCTAGAGGGAAATTGGTAGAGAATTACTGAATTGTCAGCATCTAAAATAGCTAGTGGGATTATAATCCTGTCTGCCTAGCTCTGCCATGACCCACCCTGGGCACCCCCCAGTATTCCCAGTCCCTGGAAGCCACAGGAGCCTGCAATATTTTGACACTGGGAGACAGGATTAGTCTTTCCTGGTGCAGGCAGGCCCTTAACCAGTAAGACAATGACTTGCTGTTCAAACTGCTCACTTAGATGTGAAGCTTCTGAGTCAGGCCACTGGCTGCTCAGTACATTTATTGGTGTTGTCCAGCCACTTTAGCAGCACGAAGCCCTCTGTCTCTGTTGAATTAGACCTTTTTTCCCCTCCCATTGATAATTCAGCAAGGCAGGTCATTCTTTTTCAGATCTACTTGCATTTCACACGAGGATGAGATACCTGTGCTTTTGGTTCCACAGCCATCACTGGGATGAGCACCATGTTCACATGAAGATGTTGACTAATCACAGAGTCCAGGTAATGGATGGTAATGATGGATGGTAATTTGCACTGCAGTATTGTTGGCTGGTTATGTGTGCATGTGTACTTTAAATTTCACATTAGTTTGTACTGGGAATTTACACCTTTCATTAGAGTTATTGGATTTTGACAGTGCTTAAAAGAAAATGCCTGCAGGTGATGAGTAACATGCCTGAGGAAGGCTGAATTCATATTCTATTCTTCTGGGACTGTGCATCAAGACAAGCTTTTGCTGAATGTGAAGAAAAGCCATTTCAAATAGCAGAGCTGGCACCAAGCCCAGTTTCTTTATGGAGGTAAGGTAAGTGAAAATCGAGGTAGAGATATATTTACTTGATCACATAGGGTTATTTTCTTTCCTTCCCCATCCATATATCTGCTGCTAAATAAAGTTATTAACGATAAATCTGGTCCCTCTACTAAGCCAGATTTTATTTGAAGGAAAAGTGGTCTCTGCTCCGGGGAACAATTTGGTATTCTAAAATGCCTTTATCTGAAATGTTTATTGAAATGGAGAAATCATTCCCCATATTCTCTCTATTTGGAATGGAAAGATACTCTAATCCAGTGAATGACCCAAGGAAATGAGGAGTGCAGAGCAAAACAGCTTTTGATGAAAGAGTGGGAGGAACTGGCACAGGAGACAGACAGGCTCCTTGGAGGAGATGAGAACATGAAGTGCAAGTGCATGGAGAGAAATTACCACGTTTTTCATTGGCAGAGTGATGGTGACAGCTGGAAAAGCTGTTTAGGCCAGTGACACACAACACTTGAGGCACCTGTACATTGACTTCTCTGTGGCTCATCTCCTTGGACTATTCAGGTTGGACTCCTCCAGGTTTGGATAAGCTTAACTGTAGGGGAGTGAGACTTGAAGTCTGAGTTCAGGAGAAGAACATATAAACTGGGAAGAATTATTAATGTGCTATTTTGAGGTCTATTACATTTTCAGATATCAGCTATTATTAAGAACAATAGTTAATATTATATCAAATGTGAGTCTTCATTCTTTTTTAGCCTGAAGGTGAAGTTGGGATTAAAACTAGATGAGGAGGGTCTCATGGGACTGCTGACAGGCATGACAGCAGTGGAAGCTGTACTCTTAACAGAATGCTGTACTCACTCTCTATCCACAGAATTTCATCCTGTGGCAAATTAGAATTTGCATTTTATGGAGTACTTCATAGAGCTGTAGGATCAGGAACACTGGGAATTTTCTATGATCTTTCTGCCAAGACTTAAGTGGGAGCAACAAGGGCTAGGTAGAGGTTTTGTAGGTATCTAAACCTCATTTTGCACTCCTACCCAGCATCCTAGGAAAGCTGAAACACTGTGAGATCCCAGTGAGATAATCTACCCTTATCGCCACCTCCAAGAGGGAAATCAAATAGCTTGATAAAGTCTTCCCTTTCAATGAATTTAGTTTTAAGAAAACCAAGCTAATGAATAACAACTAAATACTCTGTTCCCAAGGTATGTCTACATTTCAAGTCCTGCTCTCTGGTTCATCTATAAGGCAAGCTCTCAGAACTCTGTGATTTTCCGGTCATCTTCTGACTGGCACTTGCCTTTTATTCATTGCCTTTTATTATTCATTCTTTTATTATTCATTTTATTCATTGCCTTTTATTAT